>CAMPDV010001882.1:0-85029 GCA_946699065.1 Loxodes magnus | reverse complement strand
GTTTGAGAAGTAATAAATAATTAAAAATTGAAGAAGTAAAGTAAGAAAAGAAGATAGAAGTTCAGTTTTAAGTATTATGGTTTGAGAATTAATAAATATTTTGAAAAGTGAAGAAGTAAAGTAAGAAAAGAAGATAGAATTTCAGTTTTAAGTATTATGGTTTGAGAAGTAATAAGTAATTAAAAAGTGAAGAAGTAAAGTAAGAAAAGAAGATAGAATTTCAGTTTTAAGTATTATGGTTTGAGAAGTAATAAATAATTAAAAATTGAAGAAGTAAAGTAAGAAAAGAAGATAGAATTTCAGTTTTAAGTATTATGGTTTGAGAAGTAATAAGTAATTAAAAAGTGAAGAAGTAAAGTAAGAAAAGAAGATAGAATTTCAGTTTTAAGGAGTATCTTCGAGAGGAATTAGTTATTAGAAAAGTGAAGAAGTAAAGTAAGAAAAGAAGATAGAATTTCAGTTTTAAGTATTGGGGTTTGAGAAGTAATAAATAATTAAAAATTGAAGAAGTAAAGTAAGAAAAGAAGATAGAAGTTCAGTTATAAGTATTATCGTTTTAGAAGTTATAGTATTTTGAAAAGTGAAGAAGTAAAGTAAGAAAAGAAGATAGAATTTCAGTTATAAGTATTATCGTTTTAGAAGTTATAGTATTTTGAAAATTGAAGAAGTAAAGTAAGAAAAGAAGATAGAATTTCAGTTTTAAGTATTATGGTTTGAGAAGTAATAAATAATTAAAAATTGAAGAAGTAAAGTAAGAAAAGAAGATAGAATTTCAGTTTTAAGTATTATGGTTTGAGAAGTAATAAATAATTAAAAATTGAAGAAGTAAAGTAAGAAAAGAAGATAGAAGTTCAGTTATAAGTATTATCGTTTTAGAAGTTATAAGTAATTTGAAAATTGACGAAATAAAGTAAGAAAAGAAGATAGACTTTCAGTTTTAAGTATTGGGGTTTGAGAAGTAATAAATAATTTGAGAAGTGAAGAAGTAAAGTAAGAAAAGAAGATAGAATTTCAGTTTTAAGTATTATCGTTTTAGAAGTAATAGTATTTTGAAAAGTGAAGAAGTAAAGTAAGAAAAGAAGATAGAATTTCAGTTATAAGTATTATCGTTTTAGAAGTTATAGTATTTTGAAAAGTGAAGAAGTAAAGTAAGAAAAGAAGATAGAATTTCAGTTTTAAGTATTATCGTTTTAGAAGTTATAGTATTTTGAAAATTGAAGAAGTAAAGTAAGAAAAGAAGATAGAATTTCAGTTTTAAGTATTATGGTTTGAGAAGTAATAAATAATTAAAAATTGAAGAAGTAAAGTAAGAAAAGAAGATAGACTTTCAGTTTTAAGTATTGGGGTTTGAGAAGTAATAAATAATTTGAGAAGTGAAGAAGTAAAGTAAGAAAAGAAGATAGAATTTCAGTTTTAAGTATTATCGTTTTAGAAGTTATAGTATTTTGAAAAGTGAATAAGTAAAGTAAGAAAAGAAGATAGAATTTCAGTTTTAAGTATTATGGTTTTAGAAGTTATAGTATTTTGAAAAGTGAAGAAGAAAAGTTAGAAAAGAAGATAGAATTTCAGTTTTAAGTATTATGGTTTGAGAAGTAATAAGTAATTTGAAAATTGACGAAATAAAGTAAGAAAAGAAGATAGAATTTCAGTTTTAAGTATTATGGTTTGAGAAGTAATAAGTAATTAAAAAGTGAAGAAGTAAAGTAAGAAAAGAAGATAGAATTTCAGTTTTAAGTATTGGGGTTTGAGAAGTAATAAATATTTTGAAAAGTGAAGAAGTAAAGTAAGAAAAGAAGATAGAATTTCAGTTATAAGTATTATCGTTTTAGAAGTTATAGTATTTTGAAAAGTGAAGAAGTACAGTAAGAAAAGAAGATAGAATTTCAGTTTTAAGTATTATGGTTTGAGAAGTAATAAGTAATTAAAAAGTGAAGAAGTAAAGTAAGTAAAGAATATAGAATTTCAGTTTTAAGTATTATGGTTTGAGAAGTAATAAATAATTAAAAATTGAAGAAGTAAAGTAAGAAAAGAAGATAGAATTTCAGTTTTAAGTATTATGGTTTGAGAAGTAAAAAATAATTAAAAATTGACGAAGTAAAGATAGAAAAGAAGATAGAATTTCAGTTTTAAAGGAGTATCTTTGAGAAATAATAAGTTATTTGAATAGTGAAGAAGAAAAGTAAGAAAAGAAGATAGAATTTCAGTTTTAAGTATTATCGTTTTAGAAGTTATAGTATTTTGAAAAGAGAAGAAGTTAGGTAACAAAAGAATATAGAATTTCAGTTTTAAATATTATGGTTTGAAAAGTAATAAATAATTAAAAAGTGAAGAAATAAAGTAAGAAAAGAAGATAGAATTTCAGTTTTAAGGAGTATCTTCGAGAGGAATTAGTTATTAAAAGTGAAGAAGTAAAGTAAGAAAAGAAGATAGAATTTCAGTTTTAAGTATTATGGTTTGAGAAGTAATAAGTAATTAAAAAGTGAAGAAGTAAAGTAAGAAGAAAAGATAGAATTTCAGTTTTAAGTATTATGGTTTGAGAAGTAATAAGTAATTAAAAAGTGAAGAAGTAAAGTAAGAAAAGAAGATAGAATTTCAGTTTTAAGGAGTATCTTCGAGAGGAATTAGTTATTAGAAAAGTGAAGAAGTAAAGTAAGAAAAGAAGATAGAATTTCAGTTTTAAGTATTGGGGTTTGAGAAGTAATAAATAATTAAAAATTGAAGAAGTAAAGTAAGAAAAGAAGATAGAAGTTCAGTTTTAAGTATTATCGTTTTAGAAGTTATAGTATTTTGAAAAGTGAAGAAGTAAAGTAAGAAAAGAAGATAGAATTTCAGTTATAAGTATTATCGTTTTAGAAGTTATAGTATTTTGAAAATTGAAGAAGTAAAGTAAGAAAAGAAGATAGAATTTCAGTTTTAAGTATTATGGTTTGAGAAGTAATAAATAATTAAAAATTGAAGAAGTAAAGTAAGAAAAGAAGATAGAATTTCAGTTTTAAGTATTGGGGTTTGAGAAGTAATAAATAATTTGAGAAGTGAAGAAGTAAAGTAAGAAAAGAAGATAGAATTTCAGTTTTAAGTATTATGGTTTGAGAAGTAATAAATAATTAAAAATTGAAGAAGTAAAGTAAGAAAAGAAGATAGAAGTTCAGTTATAAGTATTATCGTTTTAGAAGTTATAAGTAATTTGAAAATTGACGAAATAAAGTAAGAAAAGAAGATAGAATTTCAGTTTTAAGTATTGGGGTTTGAGAAGTAATAAATAATTTGAGAAGTGAAGAAGTAAAGTAAGAAAAGAAGATAGAATTTCAGTTTTAAGTATTATCGTTTTAGAAGTTATAGTATTTTGAAAAGTGAATAAGTAAAGTAAGAAAAGAAGATAGAATTTCAGTTTTAAGTATTATCGTTTTAGAAGTTATAGTATTTTGAAAAGTGAAGAAGAAAAGTTAGAAAAGAAGATAGAATTTCAGTTTTAAGTATTATGGTTTGAGAAGTAATAAGTAATTTGAAAATTGACGAAATAAAGTAAGAAAAGAAGATAGAATTTCAGTTTTAAGTATTATGGTTTGAGAAGTAATAAGTAATTAAAAAGTGAAGAAGTAAAGTAAGAAAAGAAGATAGAATTTCAGTTTTAAGTATTATGGTTTGAGAAGTAATAAATAATTAAAAATTGAAGAAGTAAAGTAAGAAAAGAAGATAGAATTTCAGTTATAAGTATTATCGTTTTAGAAGTTATAGTATTTTGAAAAGTGAAGAAGTAAAGTAAGAAAAGAAGATAGAATTTCAGTTTTAAGTATTATGGTTTGAGAAGTAATAAGTAATTAAAAAGTGAAGAAGTAAAGTAAGAAAAGAAGATAGAATTTCAGTTTTAAGGAGTATCTTCGAGAGGAATTAGTTATTAGAAAAGTGAAGAAGTAAAGTAAGAAAAGAAGATAGAATTTCAGTTTTAAGGAGTATCTTCGAGAGGAATTAGTTATTAGAAAGTGAAGAAGTAAAGTAAGAAAAGAAGATAGAATTTCAGTTTTAAGTATTATCGTTTTAGAAGTTATAGTATTTTGAAAATAGAAGAAGTTAGGTAACAAAAGAAGATAGAATTTCAGTTTTAAGTATTGGGGTTTGAGAAGTAATAAATAATTAAAAATTGAAGAAGTAAAGTAAGAAAAGAAGATAGAATTTCAGTTTTAAGTATTATCGTTTTAGAAGTTATAGTATTTTGAAAAGTGAATAAGTAAAGTAAGAAAAGAAGATAGAATTTCAGTTTTAAGTATTATGGTTTTAGAAGTTATAGTATTTTGAAAAGTGAAGAAGAAAAGTTAGAAAAGAAGATAGAATTTCAGTTTTAAGTATTATGGTTTGAGAAGTAATAAGTAATTAAAAAGTGAAGAAGTAAAGTAAGAAGAAAAGATAGAATTTCAGTTTTAAGTATTATGGTTTGAGAAGTAATAAGTAATTAAAAAGTGAAGAAGTAAAGTAAGAAAAGAAGATAGAATTTCAGTTTTAAGGAGTATCTTCGAGAGGAATTAGTTATTAGAAAAGTGAAGAAGTAAAGTAAGAAAAGAAGATAGAATTTCAGTTTTAAGTATTGGGGTTTGAGAAGTAATAAATAATTAAAAATTGAAGAAGTAAAGTAAGAAAAGAAGATAGAAGTTCAGTTATAAGTATTATCGTTTTAGAAGTTATAGTATTTTGAAAAGTGAAGAAGTAAAGTAAGAAAAGAAGATAGAATTTCAGTTTTAAGTATTATGGTTTGAGAAGTAATAAATAATTAAAAATTGAAGAAGTAAAGTAAGAAAAGAAGATAGAATTTCAGTTTTAAGTATTATGGTTTGAGAAGTAATAAATAATTAAAAATTGAAGAAGTAAAGTAAGAAAAGAAGATAGAATTTCAGTTTTAAGTATTGGGGTTTGAGAAGTAATAAATAATTTGAGAAGTGAAGAAGTAAAGTAAGAAAAGAAGATAGAATTTCAGTTTTAAGTATTATGGTTTGAGAAGTAATAAATAATTAAAAATTGAAGAAGTAAAGTAAGAAAAGAAGATAGAAGTTCAGTTATAAGTATTATCGTTTTAGAAGTTATAAGTAATTTGAAAATTGACGAAATAAAGTAAGAAAAGAAGATAGACTTTCAGTTTTAAGTATTGGGGTTTGAGAAGTAATAAATAATTTGAGAAGTGAAGAAGTAAAGTAAGAAAAGAAGATAGAATTTCAGTTTTAAGTATTATCGTTTTAGAAGTTATAGTATTTTGAAAAGTGAATAAGTAAAGTAAGAAAAGAAGATAGAATTTCAGTTTTAAGTATTATGGTTTTAGAAGTTATAGTATTTTGAAAAGTGAAGAAGAAAAGTTAGAAAAGAAGATAGAATTTCAGTTTTAAGTATTATGGTTTGAGAAGTAATAAGTAATTTGAAAATTGACGAAATAAAGTAAGAAAAGAAGATAGAATTTCAGTTTTAAGTATTATGGTTTGAGAAGTAATAAGTAATTAAAAAGTGAAGAAGTAAAGTAAGAAAAGAAGATAGAATTTCAGTTTTAAGTATTGGGGTTTGAGAAGTAATAAATATTTTGAAAAGTGAAGAAGTAAAGTAAGAAAAGAAGATAGAATTTCAGTTATAAGTATTATCGTTTTAGAAGTTATAGTATTTTGAAAAGTGAAGAAGTACAGTAAGAAAAGAAGATAGAATTTCAGTTTTAAGTATTATGGTTTGAGAAGTAATAAGTAATTTGAAAATTGACGAAGTAAAGTAAGTAAAGAATATAGAATTTCAGTTTTAAGTATTATGGTTTGAGAAGTAATAAATAATTAAAAATTGAAGAAGTAAAGTAAGAAAAGAAGATAGAATTTCAGTTTTAAGTATTATGGTTTGAGAAGTAAAAAATAATTAAAAATTGACGAAGTAAAGATAGAAAAGAAGATAGAATTTCAGTTTTAAAGGAGTATCTTTGAGAAATAATAAGTTATTTGAATAGTGAAGAAGAAAAGTAAGAAAAGAAGATAGAATTTCAGTTTTAAGTATTATCGTTTTAGAAGTTATAGTATTTTGAAGAGAGAAGAAGTTAGGTAACAAAAGAATATAGAATTTCAGTTTTAAATATTATGGTTTGAAAAGTAATAAATAATTAAAAAGTGAAGAAGTAAAGTAAGAAAAGAAGATAGAATTTCAGTTATAAGTATTATCGTTTTAGAAGTTATAGTATTTTGAAAAGAGAAGAAGTTAGGTAACAAAAGAATATAGAATTTCAGTTTTAAATATTATGGTTTGAGAAGTAATAAATATTTTGAAAAGTGAAGAAGTAAAGTAAGAAAAGAAGATAGAATTTCAGTTATAAGTATTATCGTTTTAGAAGTTATAGTATTTTGAAAAGTGAAGAAGTACAGTAAGAAAAGAAGATAGAATTTCAGTTTTAAGTATTATGGTTTGAGAAGTAATAAGTAATTTGAAAATTGACTAAGTAAAGTAAGTAAAGAATATAGAATTTCAGTTTTAAGTATTATGGTTTGAGAAGTAATAAATAATTAAAAATTGAAGAAGTAAAGTAAGAAAAGAAGATAGAATTTCAGTTTTAAGTATTATGGTTTGAGAAGTAAAAAATAATTAAAAATTGACGAAGTAAAGATAGAAAAGAAGATAGAATTTCAGTTTTAAAGGAGTATCTTTGAGAAATAATAAGTTATTTGAATAGTGAAGAAGAAAAGTAAGAAAAGAAGATAGAATTTCAGTTTTAAGTATTATCGTTTTAGAAGTTATAGTATTTTGAAAAGAGAAGAAGTTAGGTAACAAAAGAATATAGAATTTCAGTTTTAAATATTATGGTTTGAAAAGTAATAAATAATTAAAAAGTGAAGAAGTAAAGTAAGAAAAGAAGATAGAATTTCAGTTTTAAGGAGTATCTTCGAGAGGAATTAGTTATTAAAAGTGAAGAAGTAAAGTTAGAAAAGAAGATAGAATTTCAGTTTTAAGTATTATGGTTTGAGAATTAATAAATATTTTGAAAAGTGAAGAAGTAAAGTAAGAAAAGAAGATAGAATTTCAGTTATAAGTATTATCGTTTTAGAAGTTATAGTATTTTGAAAAGTAAAGAAGTAAAGTAAGAAAAGAAGATAGAATTTCAGTTTTAAGGAGTATCTTCGAGAGGAATTAGTTATTAGAAAAGTGAAGAAGTAAAGTAAGAAAAGAAGATAGAATTTCAGTTTTAAGGAGTATCTTCTAGAGGAATTAGTTATTAGAAAAGTGAAGAAGTAAAGTAAGAAAAGAAGATAGAATTTCAGTTTTAAGTATAATGTTTGAGAAGTAATAAGTAATTAAAAAGTGAAGAAGTAAAGTAAGAAAAGAAGATAGAATTTCAGTTTTAAGGAGTATCTTCGAGAGGAATTAGTTATTAGAAAGTGAAGAAGTAAAGTAAGAAAAGAAGATAGAATTTCAGTTTTAAGGAGTATCTTCTAGAGGAATTAGTTATTAGAAAAGTGAAGAAGTAAAGTAAGAAAAGAAGATAGAATTTCAGTTTTAAGTATAATGTTTGAGAAGTAATAAGTAATTAAAAAGTGAAGAAGTAAAGTAAGAAAAGAAGATAGAATTTCAGTTTTAAGGAGTATCTTCGAGAGGAATTAGTTATTAGAAAGTGAAGAAGTAAAGTTAGAAAAGAAGATAGAATTTCAGTTATAAGTATTATCGTTTTAGAAGTTATAGTATTTTGAAAAGTAAAGAAGTAAAGTAAGAAAAGAAGATAGAATTTCAGTTTTAAGGAGTATCTTCGAGAGGAATTAGTTATTAGAAAAGTGAAGAAGTAAAGTAAGAAAAGAAGATAGAATTTCAGTTTTAAGTATTATCGTTTTAGAAGTAATAAATATTTTGAAAAGTGAAGAAGTAAAGTAAGAAAAGAAGATAGAATTTCAGTTATAAGTATTATCGTTTTAGAAGTTATAGTATTTTGAAAAGTGAAGAAGTACAGTAAGAAAAGAAGATAGAATTTCAGTTTTAAGTATTATGGTTTGAGAAGTAATAAGTAATTTGAAAATTGACTAAGTAAAGTAAGTAAAGAATATAGAATTTCAGTTTTAAGTATTATGGTTTGAGAAGTAATAAATAATTAAAAAGTGAAGAAGTAAAGTAAGAAAAGAAGATAGAATTTCAGTTTTAAGTATTATGGTTTGAGAAGTAAAAAATAATTAAAAATTGACGAAGTAAAGATAGAAAAGAAGATAGAATTTCAGTTTTAAAGGAGTATCTTTGAGAAATAATAAGTTATTTGAATAGTGAAGAAGAAAAGTAAGAAAAGAAGATAGAATTTCAGTTTTAAGTATTATCGTTTTAGAAGTTATAGTATTTTGAAAAGAGAAGAAGTTAGGTAACAAAAGAATATAGAATTTCAGTTTTAAATATTATGGTTTGAAAAGTAATAAATAATTAAAAAGTGAAGAAGTAAAGTAAGAAAAGAAGATAGAATTTCAGTTTTAAGGAGTATCTTCGAGAGGAATTAGTTATTAAAAGTGAAGAAGTAAAGTTAGAAAAGAAGATAGAATTTCAGTTTTAAGTATTATGGTTTGAGAATTAATAAATATTTTGAAAAGTGAAGAAGTAAAGTAAGAAAAGAAGATAGAATTTCAGTTATAAGTATTATCGTTTTAGAAGTTATAGTATTTTGAAAAGTAAAGAAGTAAAGTAAGAAAAGAAGATAGAATTTCAGTTTTAAGGAGTATCTTCGAGAGGAATTAGTTATTAGAAAAGTGAAGAAGTAAAGTAAGAAAAGAAGATAGAATTTCAGTTTTAAGGAGTATCTTCTAGAGGAATTAGTTATTAGAAAAGTGAAGAAGTAAAGTAAGAAAAGAAGATAGAATTTCAGTTTTAAGTATAATGTTTGAGAAGTAATAAGTAATTAAAAAGTGAAGAAGTAAAGTAAGAAAAGAAGATAGAATTTCAGTTTTAAGGAGTATCTTCGAGAGGAATTAGTTATTAGAAAGTGAAGAAGTAAAGTTAGAAAAGAAGATAGAATTTCAGTTATAAGTATTATCGTTTTAGAAGTTATAGTATTTTGAAAAGTAAAGAAGTAAAGTAAGAAAAGAAGATAGAATTTCAGTTTTAAGGAGTATCTTCGAGAGGAATTAGTTATTAGAAAAGTGAAGAAGTAAAGTAAGAAAAGAAGATAGAATTTCAGTTTTAAGGAGTATCTTCTAGAGGAATTAGTTATTAGAAAAGTGAAGAAGTAAAGTAAGAAAAGAAGATAGAATTTCAGTTTTAAGTATAATGTTTGAGAAGTAATAAGTAATTAAAAAGTGAAGAAGTAAAGTAAGAAAAGAAGATAGAATTTCAGTTTTAAGGAGTATCTTCGAGAGGAATTAGTTATTAGAAAGTGAAGAAGTAAAGTTAGAAAAGAAGATAGAATTTCAGTTATAAGTATTATCGTTTTAGAAGTTATAGTATTTTGAAAAGTGAAGAAGTAAAGTAAGAAAAGAAGATAGAATTTCAGTTTTAAGTATTATGGTTTGAGAAGTAATAAGTAATTAAAAAGTGAAGAAGTAAAGTAAGAAAAGAAGATAGAATTTCAGTTTTAAGTATTATGGTTTGAGAAGTAATAAGTAATTAAAAAGTGAAGAAGTAAAGTAAGAAAAGAAGATAGAATTTCAGTTTTAAAGGAGTATCTTTGAGAAATAATAAGTTATTTGAATAGTGAAGAAGAAAAGTAAGAAAAGAAGATAGAATTTCAGTTTTAAGTATTATCGTTTTAGAAGTTATAGTATTTTGAAAAGAGAAGAAGTTAGGTAACAAAAGAATATAGAATTTCAGTTTTAAATATTGGGGTTTGAGAAGTAAAAAATAATTAAAAATTGAAGAAGTAAAGTAAGAAAAAAAGATAGAATTTCAGTTTTAAGGAGTATCTTCGAGAGGAATTAGTTATTAGAAAGTGAAGAAGTAAAGTAAGAAAAGAAGATAGAATTTCAGTTTTAAGTATTATGGTTTGAAAAGTAATAAATAATTAAAAAGTGAAGAAGTAAAGTAAGAAAAGAAGATAGAATTTCAGTTTTAAGTATTGGGGTTTGAAAAGTAATAAATAATTAAAAAGTGAAGAAGTAAAGTAAGAAAAGAAGATAGAATTTCAGTTTTAAGTAGTATCTTCGAGAGGAATTAGTTATTAGAAAGTGAAGAAGTAAAGTAAGAAAAGAAGATAGAATTTCAGTTTTAAGTATTATGGTTTGAAAAGTAATAAATAATTAAAAAGTGAAGAAGTAAAGTAAGAAAAGAAGATAGAATTTCAGTTTTAAGTATTATGGTTTGAGAAGTAATAAGTAATTAAAAAGTGAAGAAGTAAAGTAAGAAAAGAAGATAGAATTTCAGTTTTAAGGAGTATCTTCGAGAGGAATTAGTTATTAGAAAAGTGAAGAAGTAAAGTAAGAAAAGAAGATAGAATTTCAGTTTTAAGTATTGGGGTTTGAGAAGTAATAAATAATTAAAAAGTGAAGAAGTAAAGTAAGAAAAGAAGATAGAATTTCAGTTTTAAGTATTGGGGTTTGAGAAGTAATAAGTAATTTGAGAAGTGAAGAAGTTAGGTAAGAAAAGAAGATAGAATTTCAGTTTTAAGTATTATGGTTTGAGAAGTAATAAGTAATTTGAAAATTGACGAAGTAAAGTAAGAAAAGAAGATAGAATTTCAGTTTTAAGTATTATGGTTTGAGAAGTAATAAGTAATTAAAAAGTGAAGAAGTAAAGTAAGAAAAGAAGATAGAATTTCAGTTTTAAGGAGTATCTTCGAGAGGAATTAGTTATTAGAAAAGTGAAGAAGTAAAGTAAGAAAAGAAGATAGAATTTCAGTTTTAAGTATTATGGTTTGAGAAGTAATAAGTAATTAAAAAGTGAAGAAGTAAAGTAAGAAAAGAAGATAGAATTTCAGTTTTAAGTATTATGGTTTGAGAAGTAATAAGTAATTAAAAAGTGAAGAAGTAAAGTAAGAAAAGAAGATAGAATTTCAGTTTTAAAGGAGTATCTTTGAGAAATAATAAGTTATTTGAATAGTGAAGAAGAAAAGTAAGAAAAGAAGATAGAATTTCAGTTTTAAGTATTATCGTTTTAGAAGTTATAGTATTTTGAAAAGAGAAGAAGTTAGGTAACAAAAGAATATAGAATTTCAGTTTTAAATATTATGGTTTGAAAAGTAATAAATAATTAAAAAGTGAAGAAGTAAAGTAAGAAAAGAAGATAGAATTTCAGTTTTAAGTATTATGGTTTGAGAAGTAATAAGTAATTAAAAAGTGAAGAAGTAAAGTAAGAAAAGAAGATAGAATTTCAGTTTTAAGGAGTATCTTTGAGAGGAATTAGTTATTAGAAAAGTGAAGAAGTAAAGTAAGAAAAGAAGATAGAATTTCAGTTTTAAGTATTGGGGTTTGAGAAGTAATAAATAATTAAAAATTGAAGAAGTAAAGTAAGAAAAGAAGATAGAAGTTCAGTTATAAGTATTGGGGTTTTAGAAGTTATAAGTAATTTGAGAAGTGAAGAAGTTAGGTAAGAAAAGAAGATAGAATTTCAGTTTTAAGTATTATGGTTTGAGAAGTAATAAGTAATTTGAAAATTGACGAAGTAAAGTAAGAAAAGAAGATAGAATTTCAGTTTTAAGTATTATGGTTTGAGAAGTAATAAGTAATTAAAAAGTGAAGAAGTAAAGTAAGAAAAGAAGATAGAATTTCAGTTTTAAGGAGTATCTTCGAGAGGAATTAGTTATTAGAAAAGTGAAGAAGTAAAGTAAGAAAAGAAGATAGACTTTCAGTTTTAAGTATTGGGGTTTGAGAAGTAATAATTAATTTGAGAAGTGAAGAAGTAAAGTAAGAAAAGAAGATAGAATTTCAGTTTTAAGTATTGGGGTTTGAGAAGTAATAAATAATTTGAGAAGTGAAGAAGTTAGGTAAGAAAAGAAGATAGAATTTCAGTTTTAAGTATTATGGTTTGAGAAGTAATAAGTAATTTGAAAATTGACGAAGTAAAGTAAGAAAAGAAGATAGAATTTCAGTTTTAAGTATTATGGTTTGAGAAGTAATAAGTAATTAAAAAGTGAAGAAGTAAAGTAAGAAAAGAAGATAGAATTTCAGTTTTAAGGAGTATCTTCGAGAGGAATTAGTTATTAGAAAAGTGAAGAAGTAAAGTAAGAAAAGAAGATAGAATTTCAGTTTTAAGTATTATGGTTTGAGAAGTAATAAGTAATTAAAAAGTGAAGAAGTAAAGTAAGAAAAGAAGATAGAATTTCAGTTTTAAGGAGTATCTTCGAGAGGAATTAGTTATTAGAAAAGTGAAGAAGTAAAGTAAGAAAAGAAGATAGAATTTCAGTTTTAAGTATTATCGTTTTAGAAGTAATAAATAATTAAAAATTGAAGAAGTAAAGTAAGAAAAGAAGATAGAATTTCAGTTTTAAGGAGTATCTTTGAGAGGAATTAGTTATTAGAAAGTGAAGAAGTAAAGTAAGAAAAGAAGATAGAATTTCAGTTTTAAGTATTATGGTTTGAGAAGTAATAAGTAATTAAAAAGTGAAGAAGTAAAGTAAGAAAAGAAGATAGAATTTCAGTTTTAAGTATTATGGTTTGAGAAGTAATAAGTAATTAAAAAGTGAAGAAGTAAAGTAAGAAAAGAAGATAGAATTTCAGTTTTAAGGAGTATCTTCGAGAGGAATTAGTTATTAGAAAAGTGAAGAAGTAAAGTAAGAAAAGAAGATAGAATTTCAGTTTTAAGGAGTATCTTCGAGAGGAATTAGTTATTAGAAAGTGAAGAAGTAAAGTTAGAAGAAAAGATAGAATTTCAGTTTTAAGGAGTATCTTCGAGAGGAATTAGTTATTAGAAAAGTGAAGAAGTAAAGTAAGAAAAGAAGATAGAATTTCAGTTTTAAGTATTATGGTTTGAGAAGTAATAAGTAATTAAAAAGTGAAGAAGTAAAGTAAGAAAAGAAGATAGAATTTCAGTTTTAAGGAGTATCTTCGAGAGGAATTAGTTATTAGAAAAGTGAAGAAGTAAAGTAAGAAAAGAAGATAGAATTTCAGTTTTAAGTATTGGGGTTTGAGAAGTAATAAATAATTAAAAATTGAAGAAGTAAAGTAAGAAAAGAAGATAGAAGTTCAGTTATAAGTATTATCGTTTTAGAAGTTATAGTATTTTGAAAAGTGAAGAAGTAAAGTAAGAAAAGAAGATAGAATTTAAGTTATAAGTATTATCGTTTTAGAAGTTATAGTATTTTGAAAATTGACGAAATAAAGTAAGAAAAGAAGATAGAATTTCAGTTTTAAGTATTATGGTTTGAGAAGTAATAAATAATTAAAAATTGAAGAAGTAAAGTAAGAAAAGAAGATAGAATTTCAGTTTTAAGTATTGGGGTTTGAGAAGTAATAAATAATTTGAGAAGTGAAGAAGTAAAGTAAGAAAAGAAGATAGAATTTCAGTTTTAAGTATTATGGTTTGAGAAGTAATAAATAATTAAAAATTGAAGAAGTAAAGTAAGAAAAGAAGATAGAAGTTCAGTTATAAGTATTATCGTTTTAGAAGTTATAAGTAATTTGAAAATTGACGAAATAAAGTAAGAAAAGAAGATAGACTTTCAGTTTTAAGTATTGGGGTTTGAGAAGTAATAAATAATTTGAGAAGTGAAGAAGTAAAGTAAGAAAAGAAGATAGAATTTCAGTTATAAGTATTATCGTTTTAGAAGTTATAGTATTTTGAAAAGTGAATAAGTAAAGTAAGAAAAGAAGATAGAATTTCAGTTTTAAGTATTATGGTTTTAGAAGTTATAGTATTTTGAAAAGTGAAGAAGAAAAGTAAGAAAAGAAGATAGAATTTCAGTTTTAAGTATTATGGTTTGAGAAGTAATAAGTAATTAAAAAGTGAAGAAGTAAAGTAAGAAAAGAAGATAGAATTTCAGTTTTAAGTATTATGGTTTGAGAAGTAATAAGTAATTAAAAAGTGAAGAAGTAAAGTAAGAAAAGAAGATAGAATTTCAGTTTTAAGTATTGGGGTTTGAGAAGTAATAAATATTTTGAAAAGTGAAGAAGTAAAGTAAGAAAAGAAGATAGAATTTCAGTTTTAAGTATTATCGTTTTAGAAGTTATAGTATTTTGAAAAGTGAAGAAGTAAAGTAAGTAAAGAATATAGAATTTCAGTTTTAAGTATTATGGTTTGAGAAGTAAAAAATAATTAAAAATTGAAGAAGTAAAGTAAGAAAAGAAGATAGAATTTCAGTTTTAAGTATTATGGTTTGAGAAGTAAAAAATAATTAAAAATTGACGAAGTAAAGATAGAAAAGAAGATAGAATTTCAGTTTTAAAGGAGTATCTTTGAGAAATAATAAGTTATTTGAATAGTGAAGAAGAAAAGTAAGAAAAGAAGATAGAATTTCAGTTTTAAGTATTATCGTTTTAGAAGTTATAGTATTTTGAAAAGAGAAGTTGTTAGGTAACAAAAGAATATAGAATTTCAGTTTTAAATATTATGGTTTGAAAAGTAATAAATAATTAAAAAGTGAAGAAGTAAAGTAAGAAAAGAAGATAGAATTTCAGTTTTAAGGAGTATCTTCGAGAGGAATTAGTTATTAGAAAAGTGAAGAAGTAAAGTAAGAAAAGAAGATAGAATTTCAGTTTTAAGTATCGGGGTTTGAGAAGTAATAAATATTTTGAAAAGTGAAGAAGTAAAGTAAGAAAAGAAGATAGAATTTCAGTTTTAAGGAGTATCTTTGAGAGGAATTAGTTATTAGAAAAGTGAAGAAGTAAAGTAAGAAAAGAAGATAGAATTTCAGTTTTAAGTATTATGGTTTGAGAAGTAATAAGTAATTAAAAAGTGAAGAAGTAAAGTAAGAAAAGAAGATAGAATTTCAGTTATAAGTATTATCGTTTTAGAAGTTATAGTATTTTGAAAAGTAAAGAAGTAAAGTAAGAAAAGAAGATAGAATTTCAGTTTTAAGTATTATGGTTTGAGAAGTAATAAGTAATTAAAAAGTGAAGAAGTAAAGTAAGAAAAGAAGATAGAATTTCAGTTTTAAGGAGTATCTTCTAGAGGAATTAGTTATTAGAAAAGTGAAGAAGTAAAGTAAGAAAAGAAGATAGAATTTCAGTTTTAAGTATAATGTTTGAGAAGTAATAAGTAATTAAAAAGTGAAGAAGTAAAGTAAGAAAAGAAGATAGAATTTCAGTTTTAAGTATTGGGGTTTGAGAAGTAATAAATATTTTGAAAAGTGAAGAAGTAAAGTAAGAAAAGAAGATAGAATTTCAGTTTTAAGGAGTATCTTCGAGAGGAATTAGTTATTAGAAAGTGAAGAAGTAAAGTTAGAAAAGAAGATAGAATTTCAGTTATAAGTATTATCGTTTTAGAAGTTATAGTATTTTGAAAAGTAAAGAAGTAAAGTAAGAAAAGAAGATAGAATTTCAGTTTTAAGTATTATGGTTTGAGAAGTAAAAAATAATTAAAAATTGACGAAGTAAAGATAGAAAAGAAGATAGAATTTCAGTTTTAAAGGAGTATCTTTGAGAAATAATAAGTTATTTGAATAGTGAAGAAGAAAAGTAAGAAAAGAAGATAGAATTTCAGTTTTAAGTATTATCGTTTTAGAAGTTATAGTATTTTGAAAAGAGAAGAAGTTAGGTAACAAAAGAATATAGAATTTCAGTTTTAAATATTATGGTTTGAAAAGTAATAAGTAATTAAAAAGTGAAGAAGTAAAGTAAGAAAAGAAGATAGAATTTCAGTTTTAAGGAGTATCTTCGAGAGGAATTAGTTATTAGAAAAGTGAAGAAGTAAAGTAAGAAAAGAAGATAGAATTTCAGTTTTAAGTATCGGGGTTTGAGAAGTAATAAATATTTTGAAAAGTGAAGAAGTAAAGTAAGAAAAGAAGATAGAATTTCAGTTTTAAGGAGTATCTTTGAGAGGAATTAGTTATTAGAAAAGTGAAGAAGTAAAGTAAGAAAAGAAGATAGAATTTCAGTTTTAAGTATTATGGTTTGAGAAGTAATAAGTAATTAAAAAGTGAAGAAGTAAAGTAAGAAAAGAAGATAGAATTTCAGTTATAAGTATTATCGTTTTAGAAGTTATAGTATTTTGAAAAGTAAAGAAGTAAAGTAAGAAAAGAAGATAGAATTTCAGTTTTAAGTATTATGGTTTGAGAAGTAATAAGTAATTAAAAAGTGAAGAAGTAAAGTAAGAAAAGAAGATAGAATTTCAGTTTTAAGGAGTATCTTCTAGAGGAATTAGTTATTAGAAAAGTGAAGAAGTAAAGTAAGAAAAGAAGATAGAATTTCAGTTTTAAGTATAATGTTTGAGAAGTAATAAGTAATTAAAAAGTGAAGAAGTAAAGTAAGAAAAGAAGATAGAATTTCAGTTTTAAGTATTGGGGTTTGAGAAGTAATAAATATTTTGAAAAGTGAAGAAGTAAAGTAAGAAAAGAAGATAGAATTTCAGTTTTAAGGAGTATCTTCGAGAGGAATTAGTTATTAGAAAGTGAAGAAGTAAAGTTAGAAAAGAAGATAGAATTTCAGTTATAAGTATTATCGTTTTAGAAGTTATAGTATTTTGAAAAGTAAAGAAGTAAAGTAAGAAAAGAAGATAGAATTTCAGTTTTAAGTATTATGGTTTGAGAAGTAAAAAATAATTAAAAATTGACGAAGTAAAGATAGAAAAGAAGATAGAAATTCAGTTTTAAGGAGTATCTTCGAGAGGAATTAGTTATTAGAAAAGTGAAGAAGTAAAGTAAGAAAAGAAGATAGAATTTCAGTTTTAAGTATTATGGTTTGAGAAGTAATAAGTAATTAAAAAGTGAAGAAGTAAAGTAAGAAAAGAAGATAGAATTTCAGTTATAAGTATTATCGTTTTAGAAGTTATAGTATTTTGAAAAGTAAAGAAGTAAAGTAAGAAAAGAAGATAGAATTTCAGTTTTAAGTATTATGGTTTGAGAAGTAATAAGTAATTAAAAAGTGAAGAAGTAAAGTAAGAAAAGAAGATAGAATTTCAGTTTTAAGGAGTATCTTCTAGAGGAATTAGTTATTAGAAAAGTGAAGAAGTAAAGTAAGAAAAGAAGATAGAATTTCAGTTTTAAGTATAATGTTTGAGAAGTAATAAGTAATTAAAAAGTGAAGAAGTAAAGTAAGAAAAGAAGATAGAATTTCAGTTTTAAGTATTGGGGTTTGAGAAGTAATAAATATTTTGAAAAGTGAAGAAGTAAAGTAAGAAAAGAAGATAGAATTTCAGTTTTAAGGAGTATCTTCGAGAGGAATTAGTTATTAGAAAGTGAAGAAGTAAAGTTAGAAAAGAAGATAGAATTTCAGTTATAAGTATTATCGTTTTAGAAGTTATAGTATTTTGAAAAGTAAAGAAGTAAAGTAAGAAAAGAAGATAGAATTTCAGTTTTAAGTATTATGGTTTGAGAAGTAAAAAATAATTAAAAATTGACGAAGTAAAGATAGAAAAGAAGATAGAATTTCAGTTTTAAAGGAGTATCTTTGAGAAATAATAAGTTATTTGAATAGTGAAGAAGAAAAGTAAGAAAAGAAGATAGAATTTCAGTTTTAAGTATTATCGTTTTAGAAGTTATAGTATTTTGAAAAGAGAAGAAGTTAGGTAACAAAAGAATATAGAATTTCAGTTTTAAATATTATGGTTTGAAAAGTAATAAGTAATTAAAAAGTGAAGAAGTAAAGTAAGAAAAGAAGATAGAATTTCAGTTTTAAGGAGTATCTTCGAGAGGAATTAGTTATTAGAAAAGTGAAGAAGTAAAGTAAGAAAAGAAGATAGAATTTCAGTTTTAAGTATCGGGGTTTGAGAAGTAATAAATATTTTGAAAAGTGAAGAAGTAAAGTAAGAAAAGAAGATAGAATTTCAGTTTTAAGGAGTATCTTTGAGAGGAATTAGTTATTAGAAAAGTGAAGAAGTAAAGTAAGAAAAGAAGATAGAATTTCAGTTTTAAGTATTATGGTTTGAGAAGTAATAAGTAATTAAAAAGTGAAGAAGTAAAGTAAGAAAAGAAGATAGAATTTCAGTTATAAGTATTATCGTTTTAGAAGTTATAGTATTTTGAAAAGTAAAGAAGTAAAGTAAGAAAAGAAGATAGAATTTCAGTTTTAAGTATTATGGTTTGAGAAGTAATAAGTAATTAAAAAGTGAAGAAGTAAAGTAAGAAAAGAAGATAGAATTTCAGTTTTAAGGAGTATCTTCTAGAGGAATTAGTTATTAGAAAAGTGAAGAAGTAAAGTAAGAAAAGAAGATAGAATTTCAGTTTTAAGTATAATGTTTGAGAAGTAATAAGTAATTAAAAAGTGAAGAAGTAAAGTAAGAAAAGAAGATAGAATTTCAGTTTTAAGTATTGGGGTTTGAGAAGTAATAAATATTTTGAAAAGTGAAGAAGTAAAGTAAGAAAAGAAGATAGAATTTCAGTTTTAAGGAGTATCTTCGAGAGGAATTAGTTATTAGAAAGTGAAGAAGTAAAGTTAGAAAAGAAGATAGAATTTCAGTTATAAGTATTATCGTTTTAGAAGTTATAGTATTTTGAAAAGTAAAGAAGTAAAGTAAGAAAAGAAGATAGAATTTCAGTTTTAAGTATTATGGTTTGAGAAGTAAAAAATAATTAAAAATTGACGAAGTAAAGATAGAAAAGAAGATAGAAATTCAGTTTTAAGGAGTATCTTCGAGAGGAATTAGTTATTAGAAAAGTGAAGAAGTAAAGTAAGAAAAGAAGATAGAATTTCAGTTTTAAGTATTATGGTTTGAGAAGTAATAAGTAATTAAAAAGTGAAGAAGTAAAGTAAGAAAAGAAGATAGAATTTCAGTTTTAAGGAGTATCTTCGAGAGGAATTAGTTATTAGAAAAGTGAAGAAGTAAAGTAAAAAAAGAAGATAGAATTTCAGTTATAAGTATTATCGTTTTAGAAGTTATAGTATTTTGAAAAGTAAAGAAGTAAAGTAAGAAAAGAAGATAGAATTTCAGTTTTAAGTATTATGGTTTGAGAAGTAATAAGTAATTTGAAAATTGAAGAAGTAAAGTAAGAAAAAAAGATAGAATTTCAGTTTTAAGTATTATGGTTTGAGAAGTAATAAGTAATTAAAAATTGAAGAAGTAAAGTAAGAAAAGAAGATAGAATTTCAGTTTTAAGGAGTATCTTTGAGAGGAATTAGTTATTAGAAAAGTGAAGAAGTAAAGTAAGAAAAGAAGATAGAATTTCAGTTTTAAGTATTATGGTTTGAGAAGTAATAAGTAATTAAAAAGTGAAGAAGTAAAGTAAGAAAAGAAGATAGAATTTCAGTTTTAAGTATTATGGTTTTAGAAGTTATAGTATTTTGAAAAGTGAAGAAGAAAAGTAAGAAAAGAAGATAGAATTTCAGTTTTAAGGAGTATCTTCGAGAGGAATTAGTTATTAGAAAAGTGAAGAAGTAAAGTAAGAAAAGAAGATAGAATTTCAGTTTTAAGTATTATGGTTTGAGAAGTAATAAGTAATTAAAAAGTGAAGAAGTAAAGTAAGAAAAGAAGATAGAATTTCAGTTTTAAGGAGTATCTTCGAGAGGAATTAGTTATTAGAAAAGTGAAGAAGTAAAGTAAGAAAAGAAGATAGAATTTCAGTTTTAAGTATTATGGTTTGAGAAGTAATAAGTAATTAAAAAGTGAAGAAGTAAAGTAAGAAAAGAAGATAGAATTTCAGTTTTAAGGAGTATCTTCGAGAGGAATTAGTTATTAGAAAAGTGAAGAAGTAAAGTAAGAAAAGAAGATAGAATTTCAGTTTTAAGTATTATGGTTTGAGAAGTAAAAAATAATTAAAAATTGACGAAGTAAAGATAGAAAAGAAGATAGAAATTCAGTTTTAAGGAGTATCTTCGAGAGGAATTAGTTATTAGAAAAGTGAAGAAGTAAAGTAAGAAAAGAAGATAGAATTTCAGTTTTAAGTATTATGGTTTGAGAAGTAATAAGTAATTAAAAAGTGAAGAAGTAAAGTAAGAAAAGAAGATAGAATTTCAGTTTTAAGTATTGGGGTTTGAGAAGTAATAAATAATTAAAAATTGAAGAAGTAAAGTAAGAAAAGAAGATAGAAGTTCAGTTTTAAGTATTGGGGTTTGAGAAGTAATAAATAATTAAAAATTGAAGAAGTAAAGTAAGAAAAGAAGATAGAAGTTCAGTTATAAGTATTATCGTTTTAGAAGTTATAGTATTTTGAAAAGTGAAGAAGTAAAGTAAGAAAAGAAGATAGAATTTCAGTTATAAGTATTATCGTTTTAGAAGTTATAGTATTTTGAAAATTGACGAAATAAAGTAAGAAAAGAAGATAGAATTTCAGTTTTAAGTATTATGGTTTGAGAAGTAATAAATAATTAAAAATTGAAGAAGTAAAGTAAGAAAAGAAGATAGAATTTCAGTTTTAAGGAGTATCTTCGAGAGGAATTAGTTATTAGAAAAGTGAAGAAGTAAAGTAAGAAAAGAAGATAGAATTTCAGTTTTAAGTATCGGGGTTTGAGAAGTAATAAATATTTTGAAAAGTGAAGAAGTAAAGTAAGAAAAGAAGATAGAATTTCAGTTTTAAGGAGTATCTTTGAGAGGAATTAGTTATTAGAAAAGTGAAGAAGTAAAGTAAGAAAAGAAGATAGAATTTCAGTTTTAAGTATTATGGTTTGAGAAGTAATAAGTAATTAAAAAGTGAAGAAGTAAAGTAAGAAAAGAAGATAGAATTTCAGTTATAAGTATTATCGTTTTAGAAGTTATAGTATTTTGAAAAGTAAAGAAGTAAAGTAAGAAAAGAAGATAGAATTTCAGTTTTAAGTATTATGGTTTGAGAAGTAATAAGTAATTAAAAAGTGAAGAAGTAAAGTAAGAAAAGAAGATAGAATTTCAGTTTTAAGGAGTATCTTCTAGAGGAATTAGTTATTAGAAAAGTGAAGAAGTAAAGTAAGAAAAGAAGATAGAATTTCAGTTTTAAGTATAATGTTTGAGAAGTAATAAGTAATTAAAAAGTGAAGAAGTAAAGTAAGAAAAGAAGATAGAATTTCAGTTTTAAGTATTGGGGTTTGAGAAGTAATAAATATTTTGAAAAGTGAAGAAGTAAAGTAAGAAAAGAAGATAGAATTTCAGTTTTAAGGAGTATCTTCGAGAGGAATTAGTTATTAGAAAGTGAAGAAGTAAAGTTAGAAAAGAAGATAGAATTTCAGTTATAAGTATTATCGTTTTAGAAGTTATAGTATTTTGAAAAGTAAAGAAGTAAAGTAAGAAAAGAAGATAGAATTTCAGTTTTAAGTATTATGGTTTGAGAAGTAAAAAATAATTAAAAATTGACGAAGTAAAGATAGAAAAGAAGATAGAATTTCAGTTTTAAAGGAGTATCTTTGAGAAATAATAAGTTATTTGAATAGTGAAGAAGAAAAGTAAGAAAAGAAGATAGAATTTCAGTTTTAAGTATTATCGTTTTAGAAGTTATAGTATTTTGAAAAGAGAAGAAGTTAGGTAACAAAAGAATATAGAATTTCAGTTTTAAATATTATGGTTTGAAAAGTAATAAGTAATTAAAAAGTGAAGAAGTAAAGTAAGAAAAGAAGATAGAATTTCAGTTTTAAGGAGTATCTTCGAGAGGAATTAGTTATTAGAAAAGTGAAGAAGTAAAGTAAGAAAAGAAGATAGAATTTCAGTTTTAAGTATCGGGGTTTGAGAAGTAATAAATATTTTGAAAAGTGAAGAAGTAAAGTAAGAAAAGAAGATAGAATTTCAGTTTTAAGGAGTATCTTTGAGAGGAATTAGTTATTAGAAAAGTGAAGAAGTAAAGTAAGAAAAGAAGATAGAATTTCAGTTTTAAGTATTATGGTTTGAGAAGTAATAAGTAATTAAAAAGTGAAGAAGTAAAGTAAGAAAAGAAGATAGAATTTCAGTTATAAGTATTATCGTTTTAGAAGTTATAGTATTTTGAAAAGTAAAGAAGTAAAGTAAGAAAAGAAGATAGAATTTCAGTTTTAAGTATTATGGTTTGAGAAGTAATAAGTAATTAAAAAGTGAAGAAGTAAAGTAAGAAAAGAAGATAGAATTTCAGTTTTAAGGAGTATCTTCTAGAGGAATTAGTTATTAGAAAAGTGAAGAAGTAAAGTAAGAAAAGAAGATAGAATTTCAGTTTTAAGTATAATGTTTGAGAAGTAATAAGTAATTAAAAAGTGAAGAAGTAAAGTAAGAAAAGAAGATAGAATTTCAGTTTTAAGTATTGGGGTTTGAGAAGTAATAAATATTTTGAAAAGTGAAGAAGTAAAGTAAGAAAAGAAGATAGAATTTCAGTTTTAAGGAGTATCTTCGAGAGGAATTAGTTATTAGAAAGTGAAGAAGTAAAGTTAGAAAAGAAGATAGAATTTCAGTTATAAGTATTATCGTTTTAGAAGTTATAGTATTTTGAAAAGTAAAGAAGTAAAGTAAGAAAAGAAGATAGAATTTCAGTTTTAAGTATTATGGTTTGAGAAGTAAAAAATAATTAAAAATTGACGAAGTAAAGATAGAAAAGAAGATAGAATTTCAGTTTTAAGGAGTATCTTCGAGAGGAATTAGTTATTAGAAAAGTGAAGAAGTAAAGTAAGAAAAGAAGATAGAATTTCAGTTTTAAGTATTATGGTTTGAGAAGTAATAAGTAATTAAAAAGTGAAGAAGTAAAGTAAGAAAAGAAGATAGAATTTCAGTTTTAAGGAGTATCTTCGAGAGGAATTAGTTATTAGAAAAGTGAAGAAGTAAAGTAAGAAAAGAAGATAGAATTTCAGTTTTAAGTATTGGGGTTTGAGAAGTAATAAATATTTTGAAAAGTGAAGAAGTAAAGTAAGAAAAGAAGATAGAATTTCAGTTTTAAGGAGTATCTTCGAGAGGAATTAGTTATTAGAAAGTGAAGAAGTAAAGTAAGAAAAGAAGATAGAATTTCAGTTTTAAGTATAATGTTTGAGAAGTAATAAGTAATTAAAAAGTGAAGAAGTAAAGTAAGAAAAGAAGATAGAATTTCAGTTTTAAGTATTGGGGTTTGAGAAGTAATAAATATTTTGAAAAGTGAAGAAGTAAAGTAAGAAAAGAAGATAGAATTTCAGTTTTAAGGAGTATCTTCGAGAGGAATTAGTTATTAGAAAGTGAAGAAGTAAAGTTAGAAAAGAAGATAGAATTTCAGTTATAAGTATTATCGTTTTAGAAGTTATAGTATTTTGAAAAGTAAAGAAGTAAAGTAAGAAAAGAAGATAGAATTTCAGTTTTAAGTATTATGGTTTGAGAAGTAAAAAATAATTAAAAATTGACGAAGTAAAGATAGAAAAGAAGATAGAAATTCAGTTTTAAGGAGTATCTTCGAGAGGAATTAGTTATTAGAAAAGTGAAGAAGTAAAGTAAGAAAAGAAGATAGAATTTCAGTTTTAAGTATTATGGTTTGAGAAGTAATAAGTAATTAAAAAGTGAAGAAGTAAAGTAAGAAAAGAAGATAGAATTTCAGTTTTAAGGAGTATCTTCGAGAGGAATTAGTTATTAGAAAAGTGAAGAAGTAAAGTAAAAAAAGAAGATAGAATTTCAGTTATAAGTATTATCGTTTTAGAAGTTATAGTATTTTGAAAAGTAAAGAAGTAAAGTAAGAAAAGAAGATAGAATTTCAGTTTTAAGTATTATGGTTTGAGAAGTAATAAGTAATTTGAAAATTGAAGAAGTAAAGTAAGAAAAAAAGATAGAATTTCAGTTTTAAGTATTATGGTTTGAGAAGTAATAAGTAATTAAAAATTGAAGAAGTAAAGTAAGAAAAGAAGATAGAATTTCAGTTTTAAGGAGTATCTTTGAGAGGAATTAGTTATTAGAAAAGTGAAGAAGTAAAGTAAGAAAAGAAGATAGAATTTCAGTTTTAAGTATTATGGTTTGAGAAGTAATAAGTAATTAAAAAGTGAAGAAGTAAAGTAAGAAAAGAAGATAGAATTTCAGTTTTAAGTATTATGGTTTTAGAAGTTATAGTATTTTGAAAAGTGAAGAAGAAAAGTAAGAAAAGAAGATAGAATTTCAGTTTTAAGGAGTATCTTCGAGAGGAATTAGTTATTAGAAAAGTGAAGAAGTAAAGTAAGAAAAGAAGATAGAATTTCAGTTTTAAGTATTATGGTTTGAGAAGTAATAAGTAATTAAAAAGTGAAGAAGTAAAGTAAGAAAAGAAGATAGAATTTCAGTTTTAAGGAGTATCTTCGAGAGGAATTAGTTATTAGAAAAGTGAAGAAGTAAAGTAAGAAAAGAAGATAGAATTTCAGTTTTAAGTATTATGGTTTGAGAAGTAATAAGTAATTAAAAAGTGAAGAAGTAAAGTAAGAAAAGAAGATAGAATTTCAGTTTTAAGGAGTATCTTCGAGAGGAATTAGTTATTAGAAAAGTGAAGAAGTAAAGTAAGAAAAGAAGATAGAATTTCAGTTTTAAGTATTATGGTTTGAGAAGTAAAAAATAATTAAAAATTGACGAAGTAAAGATAGAAAAGAAGATAGAAATTCAGTTTTAAGGAGTATCTTCGAGAGGAATTAGTTATTAGAAAAGTGAAGAAGTAAAGTAAGAAAAGAAGATAGAATTTCAGTTTTAAGTATTATGGTTTGAGAAGTAATAAGTAATTAAAAAGTGAAGAAGTAAAGTAAGAAAAGAAGATAGAATTTCAGTTTTAAGTATTGGGGTTTGAGAAGTAATAAATAATTAAAAATTGAAGAAGTAAAGTAAGAAAAGAAGATAGAAGTTCAGTTTTAAGTATTGGGGTTTGAGAAGTAATAAATAATTAAAAATTGAAGAAGTAAAGTAAGAAAAGAAGATAGAAGTTCAGTTATAAGTATTATCGTTTTAGAAGTTATAGTATTTTGAAAAGTGAAGAAGTAAAGTAAGAAAAGAAGATAGAATTTCAGTTATAAGTATTATCGTTTTAGAAGTTATAGTATTTTGAAAATTGACGAAATAAAGTAAGAAAAGAAGATAGAATTTCAGTTTTAAGTATTATGGTTTGAGAAGTAATAAATAATTAAAAATTGAAGAAGTAAAGTAAGAAAAGAAGATAGAATTTCAGTTTTAAGGAGTATCTTCGAGAGGAATTAGTTATTAGAAAAGTGAAGAAGTAAAGTAAGAAAAGAAGATAGAATTTCAGTTTTAAGTATCGGGGTTTGAGAAGTAATAAATATTTTGAAAAGTGAAGAAGTAAAGTAAGAAAAGAAGATAGAATTTCAGTTTTAAGGAGTATCTTTGAGAGGAATTAGTTATTAGAAAAGTGAAGAAGTAAAGTAAGAAAAGAAGATAGAATTTCAGTTTTAAGTATTATGGTTTGAGAAGTAATAAGTAATTAAAAAGTGAAGAAGTAAAGTAAGAAAAGAAGATAGAATTTCAGTTATAAGTATTATCGTTTTAGAAGTTATAGTATTTTGAAAAGTAAAGAAGTAAAGTAAGAAAAGAAGATAGAATTTCAGTTTTAAGTATTATGGTTTGAGAAGTAATAAGTAATTAAAAAGTGAAGAAGTAAAGTAAGAAAAGAAGATAGAATTTCAGTTTTAAGGAGTATCTTCTAGAGGAATTAGTTATTAGAAAAGTGAAGAAGTAAAGTAAGAAAAGAAGATAGAATTTCAGTTTTAAGTATAATGTTTGAGAAGTAATAAGTAATTAAAAAGTGAAGAAGTAAAGTAAGAAAAGAAGATAGAATTTCAGTTTTAAGTATTGGGGTTTGAGAAGTAATAAATATTTTGAAAAGTGAAGAAGTAAAGTAAGAAAAGAAGATAGAATTTCAGTTTTAAGGAGTATCTTCGAGAGGAATTAGTTATTAGAAAGTGAAGAAGTAAAGTTAGAAAAGAAGATAGAATTTCAGTTATAAGTATTATCGTTTTAGAAGTTATAGTATTTTGAAAAGTAAAGAAGTAAAGTAAGAAAAGAAGATAGAATTTCAGTTTTAAGTATTATGGTTTGAGAAGTAAAAAATAATTAAAAATTGACGAAGTAAAGATAGAAAAGAAGATAGAATTTCAGTTTTAAAGGAGTATCTTTGAGAAATAATAAGTTATTTGAATAGTGAAGAAGAAAAGTAAGAAAAGAAGATAGAATTTCAGTTTTAAGTATTATCGTTTTAGAAGTTATAGTATTTTGAAAAGAGAAGAAGTTAGGTAACAAAAGAATATAGAATTTCAGTTTTAAATATTATGGTTTGAAAAGTAATAAGTAATTAAAAAGTGAAGAAGTAAAGTAAGAAAAGAAGATAGAATTTCAGTTTTAAGGAGTATCTTCGAGAGGAATTAGTTATTAGAAAAGTGAAGAAGTAAAGTAAGAAAAGAAGATAGAATTTCAGTTTTAAGTATCGGGGTTTGAGAAGTAATAAATATTTTGAAAAGTGAAGAAGTAAAGTAAGAAAAGAAGATAGAATTTCAGTTTTAAGGAGTATCTTTGAGAGGAATTAGTTATTAGAAAAGTGAAGAAGTAAAGTAAGAAAAGAAGATAGAATTTCAGTTTTAAGTATTATGGTTTGAGAAGTAATAAGTAATTAAAAAGTGAAGAAGTAAAGTAAGAAAAGAAGATAGAATTTCAGTTATAAGTATTATCGTTTTAGAAGTTATAGTATTTTGAAAAGTAAAGAAGTAAAGTAAGAAAAGAAGATAGAATTTCAGTTTTAAGTATTATGGTTTGAGAAGTAATAAGTAATTAAAAAGTGAAGAAGTAAAGTAAGAAAAGAAGATAGAATTTCAGTTTTAAGGAGTATCTTCTAGAGGAATTAGTTATTAGAAAAGTGAAGAAGTAAAGTAAGAAAAGAAGATAGAATTTCAGTTTTAAGTATAATGTTTGAGAAGTAATAAGTAATTAAAAAGTGAAGAAGTAAAGTAAGAAAAGAAGATAGAATTTCAGTTTTAAGTATTGGGGTTTGAGAAGTAATAAATATTTTGAAAAGTGAAGAAGTAAAGTAAGAAAAGAAGATAGAATTTCAGTTTTAAGGAGTATCTTCGAGAGGAATTAGTTATTAGAAAGTGAAGAAGTAAAGTTAGAAAAGAAGATAGAATTTCAGTTATAAGTATTATCGTTTTAGAAGTTATAGTATTTTGAAAAGTAAAGAAGTAAAGTAAGAAAAGAAGATAGAATTTCAGTTTTAAGTATTATGGTTTGAGAAGTAAAAAATAATTAAAAATTGACGAAGTAAAGATAGAAAAGAAGATAGAATTTCAGTTTTAAGGAGTATCTTCGAGAGGAATTAGTTATTAGAAAAGTGAAGAAGTAAAGTAAGAAAAGAAGATAGAATTTCAGTTTTAAGTATTATGGTTTGAGAAGTAATAAGTAATTAAAAAGTGAAGAAGTAAAGTAAGAAAAGAAGATAGAATTTCAGTTTTAAGGAGTATCTTCGAGAGGAATTAGTTATTAGAAAAGTGAAGAAGTAAAGTAAAAAAAGAAGATAGAATTTCAGTTATAAGTATTATCGTTTTAGAAGTTATAGTATTTTGAAAAGTAAAGAAGTAAAGTAAGAAAAGAAGATAGAATTTCAGTTTTAAGTATTATGGTTTGAGAAGTAATAAGTAATTTGAAAATTGAAGAAGTAAAGTAAGAAAAAAAGATAGAATTTCAGTTTTAAGTATTATGGTTTGAGAAGTAATAAGTAATTAAAAATTGAAGAAGTAAAGTAAGAAAAGAAGATAGAATTTCAGTTTTAAGGAGTATCTTTGAGAGGAATTAGTTATTAGAAAAGTGAAGAAGTAAAGTAAGAAAAGAAGATAGAATTTCAGTTTTAAGTATTATGGTTTGAGAAGTAATAAGTAATTAAAAAGTGAAGAAGTAAAGTAAGAAAAGAAGATAGAATTTCAGTTTTAAGTATTATGGTTTGAGAAGTAATAAGTAATTAAAAAGTGAAGAAGTAAAGTAAGAAAAGAAGATAGAATTTCAGTTTTAAGGAGTATCTTCGAGAGGAATTAGTTATTAGAAAAGTGAAGAAGTAAAGTAAGAAAAGAAGATAGAATTTCAGTTTTAAGTATTATGGTTTGAGAAGTAATAAGTAATTAAAAAGTGAAGAAGTAAAGTAAGAAAAGAAGATAGAATTTCAGTTTTAAGGAGTATCTTCGAGAGGAATTAGTTATTAGAAAAGTGAAGAAGTAAAGTAAGAAAAGAAGATAGAATTTCAGTTTTAAGTATTATGGTTTGAGAAGTAATAAGTAATTAAAAAGTGAAGAAGTAAAGTAAGAAAAGAAGATAGAATTTCAGTTTTAAGTATTGGGGTTTGAGAAGTAATAAATAATTAAAAATTGAAGAAGTAAAGTAAGAAAAGAAGATAGAAGTTCAGTTTTAAGTATTGGGGTTTGAGAAGTAATAAATAATTAAAAATTGAAGAAGTAAAGTAAGAAAAGAAGATAGAAGTTCAGTTATAAGTATTATCGTTTTAGAAGTTATAGTATTTTGAAAAGTGAAGAAGTAAAGTAAGAAAAGAAGATAGAATTTCAGTTATAAGTATTATCGTTTTAGAAGTTATAGTATTTTGAAAATTGACGAAATAAAGTAAGAAAAGAAGATAGAATTTCAGTTTTAAGTATTATGGTTTGAGAAGTAATAAATAATTAAAAATTGAAGAAGTAAAGTAAGAAAAGAAGATAGAATTTCAGTTTTAAGTATTGGGGTTTGAGAAGTAATAAATAATTTGAGAAGTGAAGAAGTAAAGTAAGAAAAGAAGATAGAATTTCAGTTTTAAGTATTATGGTTTGAGAAGTAATAAATAATTAAAAATTGAAGAAGTAAAGTAAGAAAAGAAGATAGAAGTTCAGTTATAAGTATTATCGTTTTAGAAGTTATAAGTAATTTGAAAATTGACGAAATAAAGTAAGAAAAGAAGATAGACTTTCAGTTTTAAGTATTGGGGTTTGAGAAGTAATAAATAATTTGAGAAGTGAAGAAGTAAAGTAAGAAAAGAAGATAGAATTTCAGTTTTAAGTATTATCGTTTTAGAAGTTATAGTATTTTGAAAAGTGAATAAGTAAAGTAAGAAAAGAAGATAGAATTTCAGTTTTAAGTATTATGGTTTTAGAAGTTATAGTATTTTGAAAAGTGAAGAAGAAAAGTTAGAAAAGAAGATAGAATTTCAGTTTTAAGTATTATGGTTTGAGAAGTAATAAGTAATTTGAAAATTGACGAAATAAAGTAAGAAAAGAAGATAGAATTTCAGTTTTAAGTATTATGGTTTGAGAAGTAATAAGTAATTAAAAAGTGAAGAAGTAAAGTAAGAAAAGAAGATAGAATTTCAGTTTTAAGTATTGGGGTTTGAGAAGCAATAAATATTTTGAGAAGTGAAGAAGTAAAGTAAGAAAAGAAGATAGAATTTCAGTTTTAAGTATTATGGTTTGAGAAGTAATAAATAATTAAAAATTGAAGAAGTAAAGTAAGAAAAGAAGATAGAATTTCAGTTTTAAGTATTATGGTTTGAGAAGTAATAAGTAATTTGAAAATTGACGAAGTAAAGTAAGTAAAGAATATATAATTTCAGTTTTAAGTATTATGGTTTGAGAAGTAAAAAATAATTAAAAATTGAAGAAGTAAAGTAAGAAAAGAAGATAGAATTTCAGTTTTAAGTATTATGGTTTGAGAAGTAAAAAATAATTAAAAATTGACGAAGTAAAGATAGAAAAGAAGATAGAATTTCAGTTTTAAAGGAGTATCTTTGAGAAATAATAAGTTATTTGAATAGTGAAGAAGAAAAGTAAGAAAAGAAGATAGAATTTCAGTTTTAAGTATTATCGTTTTAGAAGTTATAGTATTTTGAAAAGAGAAGAAGTTAGGTAACAAAAGAATATAGAATTTCAGTTTTAAATATTATGGTTTGAAAAGTAATAAATAATTAAAAAGTGAAGAAGTAAAGTAAGAAAAGAAGATAGAATTTCAGTTTTAAGTATCGGGGTTTGAGAAGTAATAAATATTTTGAAAAGTGAAGAAGTAAAGTAAGAAAAGAAGATAGAATTTCAGTTTTAAGGAGTATCTTTGAGAGGAATTAGTTATTAGAAAAGTGAAGAAGTAAAGTAAGAAAAGAAGATAGAATTTCAGTTTTAAGTATTATGGTTTGAGAAGTAATAAGTAATTAAAAAGTGAAGAAGTAAAGTAAGAAAAGAAGATAGAATTTCAGTTATAAGTATTATCGTTTTAGAAGTTATAGTATTTTGAAAAGTAAAGAAGTAAAGTAAGAAAAGAAGATAGAATTTCAGTTTTAAGTATTATGATTTGAGAAGTAATAAGTAATTAAAAAGTGAAGAAGTAAAGTAAGAAAAGAAGATAGAATTTCATTTTTAAGTATAATGTTTGAGAAGTAATAAGTAATTAAAAAGTGAAGAAGTAAAGTAAGAAAAGAAGATAGAATTTCAGTTTTAAGGAGTATCTTTGAGAGGAATTAGTTATTAGAAAGTGAAGAAGTAAAGTTAGAAAAGAAGATAGAATTTCAGTTATAAGTATTATCGTTTTAGAAGTTATAGTATTTTGAAAAGTAAAGAAGTAAAGTAAGAAAAGAAGATAGAATTTCAGTTTTAAGGAGTATCTTCGAGAGGAATTAGTTATTAGAAAAGTGAAGAAGTAAAGTAAGAAAAGAAGATAGAATTTCAGTTTTAAGTATTATGGTTTGAGAAGTAATAAATAATTAAAAATTGAAGAAGTAAAGTAAGAAAAGAAGATAGAATTTCAGTTTTAAGGAGTATCTTTGAGAGGAATTAGTTATTAGAAAAGTGAAGAAGTAAAGTAAGAAAAGAAGATAGAATTTCAGTTATAAGTATTATGGTTTGAGAAGTAATAAGTAATTAAAAAGTGAAGAAGTAAAGTAAGAAAAGAAGATAGAATTTCAGTTTTAAGGAGTATCTTCGAGAGGAATTAGTTATTAGAAAAGTGAAGAAGTAAAGTAAGAAAAGAAGATAGAATTTCAGTTTTAAGTATTATGGTTTGAGAAGTAATAAGTAATTAAAAAGTGAAGAAGTAAAGTAAGAAAAGAAGATAGAATTTCAGTTTTAAGGAGTATCTTCGAGAAGAATTAGTTATTAGAAAAGTAAAGAAGTAAAGTAAGAAAAGAAGATAGAAGTTCAGTTATAAGTATTATCGTTTTAGAAGTTATAGTATTTTGAAAAGTAAAGAAGTAAAGTAAGAAAAGAAGATAGAATTTCAGTTTTAAGTATTATGGTTTGAGAAGTAATAAGTAATTTGAAAATTGAAGAAGTAAAGTAAGAAAAAAAGATAGAATTTCAGTTTTAAGTATTATGGTTTGAGAAGTAATAAGTAATTAAAAATTGAAGAAGTAAAGTAAGAAAAGAAGATAGAATTTCAGTTTTAAGGAGTATCTTTGAGAGGAATTAGTTATTAGAAAAGTGAAGAAGTAAAGTAAGAAAAGAAGATAGAATTTCAGTTTTAAGTATTATGGTTTGAGAAGTAATAAGTAATTTGAAAATTGAAGAAGTAAAGTAAGAAAAAAAGATAGAATTTCAGTTTTAAGTATTATGGTTTGAGAAGTAATAAGTAATTAAAAAGTGAAGAAGTAAAGTAAGAAAAGAAGATAGAATTTCAGTTTTAAGTATTGGGGTTTGAGAAGTAATAAATATTTTGAAAAGTGAAGAAGTAAAGTAAGAAAAGAAGATAGAATTTCAGTTTTAAGTATTATGGTTTGAGAAGTAATAAGTAATTAAAAAGTGAAGAAGTAAAGTAAGAAAAGAAGATAGAATTTCAGTTTTAAGGAGTATCTTTGAGAAGTAATAAGTAATTAAAAAGTGAAGAAGTAAAGTAAGAAAAGAAGATAGAATTTCAGTTTTAAGGAGTATCTTTGAGAGGAATTAGTTATTAGAAAAGTGAAGAAGTAAAGTAAGAAAAGAAGATAGAATTTCAGTTTTAAGTATAATGTTTGAGAAGTAATAAGTAATTAAAAAGTGAAGAAGTAAAGTAAGAAAAGAAGATAGAATTTCAGTTTTAAGTATTATCGTTTTAGAAGTTATAGTATTTTGAAAAGTAAAGAAGTAAAGTAAGAAAAGAAGATAGAATTTCAGTTTTAAGTATTATGGTTTGAAAAGTAATAAGTAATTAAAAAGTGAAGAAGTAAAGTAAGAAAAGAAGATAGAATTTCAGTTTTAAGGAGTATCTTTGAGAAGTAATAAGTAATTAAAAAGTGAAGAAGTAAAGTAAGAAAAGAAGATAGAATTTCAGTTTTAAGTATTATGGTTTGAGAAGTAATAAGTAATTAAAAAGTGAAGAAGTAAAGTAAGAAAAGAAGATAGAATTTCAGTTTTAAGTATTATGGTTTGAGAAGTAATAAGTAATTAATAAGTGAAGAAGTAAAGTAAGAAAAGAAGATAGAATTTCAGTTTTAAGTATTATGGTTTGAGAAGTAATAAGTAATTAAAAAGTGAAGAAGTAAAGTAAGAAAAGAAGATAGAATTTCAGTTTTAAGGAGTATCTTCTAGAGGAATTAGTTATTAGAAAAGTGAAGAAGTAAAGTAAGAAAAGAAGATAGAATTTCAGTTTTAAGTATAATGTTTGAGAAGTAATAAGTAATTAAAAAGTGAAGAAGTAAAGTAAGAAAAGAAGATAGAATTTCAGTTTTAAGGAGTATCTTCGAGAGGAATTAGTTATTAGAAAGTGAAGAAGTAAAGTAAGAAAAGAAGATAGAATTTCAGTTTTAAGTATTATGGTTTGAGAAGTAATAAGTAATTTGAAAATTGAAGAAGTAAAGTAAGAAAAGAAGATAGAATTTCAGTTTTAAGGAGTATCTTTGAGAGGAATTAGTTATTAGAAAAGTGAAGAAGTAAAGTAAGAAAAGAAGATAGAATTTCAGTTTTAAGTATTGGGGTTTGAGAAGTAAAAAATAATTAAAAATTGAAGAAGTAAAGTAAGAAAAAAAGATAGAATTTCAGTTATAAGTATTATCGTTTTAGAAGTTATAAGTAATTTGAAAATTGACGAAGTAAAGTAAGAAAAGAAGATAGAATTTCAGTTTTAAGGAGTATCTTTGAGAGGAATTAGTTATTAGAAAAGTGAAGAAGTAAAGTAAGAAAAGAAGATAGAATTTCAGTTTTAAGTATTATTGTTTGAGAAGTAATAAGTAATTAAAAAGTGAAGAAGTAAAGTAAGAAAAGAAGATAGAATTTCAGTTTTAAGGAGTATCTTCGAGAGGAATTAGTTATTAGAAAAGTGAAGAAGTAAAGTAAGAAAAGAAGATAGAATTTCAGTTTTAAGTATTATCGTTTTAGAAGTTATAGTATTTTGAAAAGTAAAGAAGTAAAGTAAGAAAAGAAGATAGAATTTCAGTTTTAAGTATTATGGTTTGAGAAGTAATAAGTAATTTGAAAATTGAAGAAGTAAAGTAAGAAAAGAAGATAGAATTTCAGTTTTAAGGAGTATCTTTGAGAGGAATTAGTTATTAGAAAAGTGAAGAAGTAAAGTAAGAAAAGAAGATAGAATTTCAGTTTTAAGTATTATCGTTTTAGAAGTTATAGTATTTTGAAAAGTAAAGAAGTAAAGTAAGAAAAGAAGATAGAATTTCAGTTTTAAGTATTATGGTTTGAGAAGTAATAAGTAATTAAAAAGTGAAGAAGTAAAGTAAGAAAAGAAGATAGAATTTCAGTTTTAAGTATTATGGTTTGAGAAGTAATAAGTAATTAAAAAGTGAAGAAGTAAAGTAAGAAAAGAAGATAGAATTTCAGTTTTAAGGAGTATCTTCGAGAGGAATTAGTTATTAGAAAAGTGAAGAAGTAAAGTAAGAAAAGAAGATAGAATTTCAGTTTTAAGGAGTATCTTCGAGAAGAATTAGTTATTAGAAAAGTAAAGAAGTAAAGTAAGAAAAGAAGATAGAAGTTCAGTTATAAGTATTATCGTTTTAGAAGTTATAGTATTTTGAAAAGTGAAGAAGTAAAGTAAGAAAAGAAGATAGAATTTCAGTTTTAATTATTATGGTTTGAGAAGTAATAAGTAATTAAAAAGTGAAGAAGTAAAGTAAGAAAAGAAGATAGAATTTCAGTTTTAAGGAGTATCTTCTAGAGGAATTAGTTATTAGAAAAGTGAAGAAGTAAAGTAAGAAAAGAAGATAGAATTTCAGTTTTAAGTATAATGTTTGAGAAGTAATAAGTAATTAAAAAGTGAAGAAGTAAAGTAAGAAAAGAAGATAGAATTTCAGTTTTAAGGAGTATCTTCGAGAGGAATTAGTTATTAGAAAAGTGAAGAAGTAAGGTAAGAAAAGAAGATAGAATTTCAGTTATAAGTATTATCGTTTTAGAAGTTATAGTATTTTGAAAAGTAAAGAAGTAAAGTAAGAAAAGAAGATAGAATTTCAGTTTTAAGTATTATGGTTTGAGAAGTAATAAGTAATTTGAAAATTGAAGAAGTAAAGTAAGAAAAGAAGATAGAATTTCAGTTTTAAGGAGTATCTTTGAGAGGAATTAGTTATTAGAAAAGTGAAGAAGTAAAGTAAGAAAAGAAGATAGAATTTCAGTTTTAAGTATTATGGTTTGAGAAGTAATAAGTAATTAAAAAGTGAAGAAGTAAAGTAAGAAAAGAAGATAGAATTTCAGTTTTAAGTATTATGGTTTGAGAAGTAATAAGTAATTAAAAAGTGAAGAAGTAAAGTAAGAAAAGAAGATAGAATTTCAGTTTTAAGGAGTATCTTCGAGAGGAATTAGTTATTAGAAAAGTGAAGAAGTAAGGTAAGAAAAGAAGATAGAATTTCAGTTATAAGTATTATCGTTTTAGAAGTTATAGTATTTTGAAAAGTAAAGAAGTAAAGTAAGAAAAGAAGATAGAATTTCAGTTTTAAGGAGTATCTTCGAGAGGAATTAGTTATTAGAAAAGTGAAGAAGTAAGGTAAGAAAAGAAGATAGAATTTCAGTTATAAGTATTATCGTTTTAGAAGTTATAGTATTTTGAAAAGTAAAGAAGTAAAGTAAGAAAAGAAGATAGAATTTCAGTTTTAAGTATTATGGTTTGAGAAGTAATAAGTAATTTGAAAATTGAAGAAGTAAAGTAAGAAAAGAAGATAGAATTTCAGTTTTAAGGAGTATCTTTGAGAGGAATTAGTTATTAGAAAAGTGAAGAAGTAAAGTAAGAAAAGAAGATAGAATTTCAGTTTTAAGTATTGGGGTTTGAGAAGTAAAAAATAATTAAAAATTGAAGAAGTAAAGTAAGAAAAAAAGATAGAATTTCAGTTATAAGTATTATCGTTTTAGAAGTTATAAGTAATTTGAAAATTGACGAAGTAAAGTAAGAAAAGAAGATAGAATTTCAGTTTTAAGGAGTATCTTTGAGAGGAATTAGTTATTAGAAAAGTGAAGAAGTAAAGTAAGAAAAGAAGATAGAATTTCAGTTTTAAGTATTATTGTTTGAGAAGTAATAAGTAATTAAAAAGTGAAGAAGTAAAGTAAGAAAAGAAGATAGAATTTCAGTTTTAAGGAGTATCTTTGAGAGGAATTAGTTATTAGAAAGTGAAGAAGTAAAGTAAGAAAAGAAGATAGAATTTCAGTTTTAAGTATTATGGTTTGAGAAGTAATAAGTAATTAAAAAGTGAAGAAGTAAAGTAAGAAAAGAAGATAGAATTTCAGTTTTAAGGAGTATCTTCGAGAGGAATTAGTTATTAGAAAAGTGAAGAAGTAAAGTAAGAAAAGAAGATAGAATTTCAGTTTTAAGTATTGGGGTTTGAGAAGTAATAAGTAATTAAAAATTGAAGAAGTAAAGTAAGAAAAGAAGATAGAATTTCAGTTTTAAGGAGTATCTTTGAGAGGAATTAGTTATTAGAAAAGTGAAGAAGTAAAGTAAGAAAAGAAGATAGAAGTTCAGTTATAAATATTATCGTTTTAGAAGTTATAGTATTTTGAAAAGTAAAGAAGTAAAGTAAGAAAAGAAGATAGAATTTCAGTTTTAAGGAGTATCTTCGAGAGGAATTAGTTATTAGAAAAGAGAAGAAGTAAAGTAAGAAAAGAAGATAGAATTTCAGTTTTAAGTATTATCGTTTTAGAAGTAATAAATAATTTGAGAAGTGAAGAAGTTAGGTAAGAAAAGAAGATAGAATTTCAGTTTTAAGTATTATGGTTTGAGAAGTAATAAATATTTTGAAAAGTGAAGAAGTAAAGTAAGAAAAGAAGATAGAATTTCAGTTTTAAGGAGTATCTTCGAGAGGAATTAGTTATTAGAAAAGTGAAGAAGTAAAGTAAGAAAAGAAGATAGAATTTCAGTTTTAAGTATTATCGTTTTAGAAGTTATAGTATTTTGAAAAGTGAATAAGTAAAGTAAGAAAAGAAGATAGAATTTCAGTTTTAAAGGAGTATCTTTGAGAAATAATAAGTTATTAGAATAGTGAAGAAGAAAAGTAAGAAAAGAAGATAGAATTTCAGTTTTAAGTATTATGGTTTGAGAAGTTATAGTATTTTGAAAAGTAAAGAAGTAAAGTAAGAAAAGAAGATAGAAGTTCAGTTATAAGTATTATCGTTTTAGAAGTTATAGTATTTTGAAAAGTGAATAAGTAAAGTAAGAAAAGAAGATAGAATTTCAGTTTTAAGTATTATCGTTTTAGAAGTTATAGTATTTTGAAAATTGACGAAATAAAGTAAGAAAAGAAGATAGAATTTCAGTTTTAAGTATTATGGTTTGAGAAGTAATAAGTAATTAAAAAGTGAAGAAGTAAAGTAAGAAAAGAAGATAGAATTTCAGTTTTAAGTATTATGGTTTGAGAAGTAATAAATAATTAAAAATTGAAGAAGTAAAGTAAGAAAAGAAGATAGAATTTCAGTTTTAAGTATTATGGTTTGAGAAGTAATAAGTAATTTGAAAATTGACGAAGTAAAGTAAGAAAAGAAGATAGAATTTCAGTTATAAGTATTATCGTTTTAGAAGTTATAGTATTTTGAAAAGTTTAGAAGTACAGTAAGAAAAGAAGATAGAATTTCAGTTTTAAGTATTATTGTTTGAGAAGTAATAAGTAATTTGAAAATTGACGAAGTAAAGTAAGAAAAGAAGATAGAATTTCAGTTTTAAGTATTATGGTTTGAAAAGTAATAAGTAATTAAAAAGTGAAGAAGTAAAGTAAGAAAAGAAGATAGAATTTCAGTTTTAAGTATTATGGTTTGAGAAGTAATAAGTAATTAAAAAGTGAAGAAGTAAAGTAAGAAAAGAAGATAGAATTTCAGTTATAAGTATTATCGTTTTAGAAGTTATAAGTAATTTGAAAATTGACGAAATAAAGTAAGAAAAGAAGATAGAATTTCAGTTATAAGTATTATCGTTTTAGAAGTTATAGTATTTTGAAAAGTAAAGAAGTAAAGTAAGAAAAGAAGATAGAATTTCAGTTTTAAGTATTATGGTTTGAGAAGTAATAAATAATTTGAGAAGTGAAGAAGTTAGGTAAGAAAAGAAGATAGAATTTCAGTTTTAAGTATTATCGTTTTAGAAGTTATAGTATTTTGAAAAGTGAATAAGTAAAGTAAGAAAAGAAGATAGAATTTCAGTTTTAAAGGAGTATCTTTGAGAAATAATAAGTTATTAGAATAGTGAAGAAGAAAAGTAAGAAAAGAAGATAGAATTTCAGTTTTAAGTATTGTGGTTTGAGAAGTAATAAATAATTAAAAATTGAAGAAGTAAAGTAAGAAAAGAAGATAGAAGTTCAGTTATAAGTATTATCGTTTTAGAAGTTATAGTATTTTGAAAAGTGAATAAGTAAAGTAAGAAAAGAAGATAGAATTTCAGTTTTAAGTATTATCGTTTTAGAAGTTATAGTATTTTGAAAATTGACGAAATAAAGTAAGAAAAGAAGATAGAATTTCAGTTTTAAGTATTATGGTTTGAGAAGTAATAAATAATTAAAAATTAAAGAAGTAAAGTAAGAAAAGAAGATAGAATTTCAGTTTTAAGTATTGGGGTTTGAGAAGTAATAAATAATTTGAGAAGTGAAGAAGTAAAGTAAGAAAAGAAGATAGAATTTCAGTTTTAAGTATTGGGGTTTGAGCAGTAATAAATAATTTGAGAAGTGAAGAAGTTAGGCAAGAAAAGAAGATAGAATTTCAGTTTTAAGTATTATGGTTTGAGAAGTAATAAGTAATTTGAAAATTGACGAAAGAAAGTAAGAAAAGAAGATAGACTTTCAGTTTTAAGTATTGGGGTTTGAGAAGTAATAAATAATTTGAGAAGTGAAGAAGTAAAGTAAGAAAAGAAGATAGAATTTCAGTTTTAAGTATTGGGGTTTGAGAAGTAATAAATAATTTGAGAAGTGAAGAAGTAAAGTAAGAAAAGAAGATAGAATTTCAGTTTTAAGTATTATGGTTTGAGAAGTAATAAGTAATTAAAAAGTGAAGAAGTAAAGTAAGAAAATAAGATAGAATTTCAGTTATAAGTATTATCGTTTTAGAAGTTATAGTATTTTGAAAAGTAAAGAAGTAAAGTAAGAAAAGAAGATAGAATTTCAGTTTTAAGTATTATGGTTTGAGAAGTAATAAGTAATTTGAAAATTGAAGAAGTAAAGTAAGAAAAGAAGATAGAATTTCAGTTTTAAGTATTATGGTTTGAAAAGTAATAAATAATTAAAAAGTGAAGAAGTAAAGTAAGAAAAAAAGATAGAATTTCAGTTTTAAGTATTGGGGTTTGAGAAGTAATAAATAATTTGAGAAGTGAAGAAGTTAGGCAAGAAAAGAAGATAGAATTTCAGTTTTAAGTATTATCGTTTTAGAAGTTATAAGTCATTTGAAAATTGACGAAGTAAAGTAAGAAAAGAAGATAGAATTTCAGTTTTAAGTATTATGGTTTGAGAAGTAATAAATAATTAAAAATTGAAGAAGTTAGGTAAGAAAAGAAGATAGAATTTCAGTTTTAAGTATTATGGTTTGAGAAGTAATAAGTAATTTGAAAATTGACGAAGTAAAGTAAGAAAAGAAGATAGAATTTCAGTTTTAAGGAGTATCTTCGAGAGGAATTAGTTATTAGAAAAGTGAAGAAGTAAGGTAAGAAAAGAAGATAGAATTTCAGTTTTAAGTATTGGGGTTTGAGAAGTAATAAATAATTTGAGAAGTGAAGAAGTTAGGTAAGAAAAGAAGATAGAATTTCAGTTATAAGTATTATCGTTTTAGAAGTTATAGTATTTTGAAAAGTTTAGAAGTACAGTAAGAAAAGAAGATAGAAGTTCAGTTTTAAGTATTATGGTTTGAGAAGTAATAAGTAATTTGAAAATTGACGAAGTAAAGTAAGAAAAGAAGATAGAATTTCATTTTTAAGTATTATGGTTTGAGAAGTAATAAGTAATTAAAAAGTGAAGAAGTAAATTAAGAAAAGAAGATAGAATTTCAGTTTTAAGTATTATGGTTTGAGAAGTAATAAGTAATTTGAAAATTGACGAAGTAAAGTAAGAAAAGAAGATAGAATTTCAGTTTTAAGGAGTATCTTCGAGAGGAATTAGTTATTAGAAAAGTGAAGAAGTAAGGTAAGAAAAGAAGATAGAATTTCAGTTTTAAGTATTGGGGTTTGAGAAGTAATAAATAATTTGAGAAGTGAAGAAGTTAGGTAAGAAAAGAAGATAGAATTTCAGTTATAAGTATTATCGTTTTAGAAGTTATAGTATTTTGAAAAGTTTAGAAGTACAGTAAGAAAAGAAGATAGAAGTTCAGTTTTAAGTATTATGGTTTGAGAAGTAATAAGTAATTTGAAAATTGACGAAGTAAAGTAAGAAAAGAAGATAGAATTTCATTTTTAAGTATTATGGTTTGAGAAGTAATAAATAATTAAAAATTGAAGAAGTTAGGTAAGAAAAGAAGATAGAATTTCAGTTTTAAGTATTATGGTTTGAGAAGTAATAAGTAATTTGAAAATTGACGAAGTAAAGTAAGAAAAGAAGATAGAATTTCAGTTTTAAGGAGTATCTTCGAGAGGAATTAGTTATTAGAAAAGTGAAGAAGTAAGGTAAGAAAAGAAGATAGAATTTCAGTTTTAAGTATTGGGGTTTGAGAAGTAATAAATAATTTGAGAAGTGAAGAAGTTAGGTAAGAAAAGAAGATAGAATTTCAGTTATAAGTATTATCGTTTTAGAAGTTATAGTATTTTGAAAAGTTTAGAAGTACAGTAAGAAAAGAAGATAGAAGTTCAGTTTTAAGTATTATGGTTTGAGAAGTAATAAGTAATTTGAAAATTGACGAAGTAAAGTAAGAAAAGAAGATAGAATTTCATTTTTAAGTATTATGGTTTGAGAAGTAATAAATAATTAAAAATTAAAGAAGTAAAGTAAGAAAAGAAGATAGAATTTCAGTTTTAAGTATTATGGTTTGAGAAGTAATAAGTAATTAAAAAGTGAAGAAGTAAAGTAAGAAAAGAAGATAGAATTTCAGTTATAAGTATTATCGTTTTAGAAGTTATAGTATTTTGAAAAGTAAAGAAGTAAAGTAAGAAAAGAAGATAGAATTTCAGTTTTAAGGAGTATCTTCGAGAGGAATTAGTTATTAGAAAAGAGAAGAAGTAAAGTAAGAAAAGAAGATAGAATTTCAGTTTTAAGTATTGGGGTTTGAGAAGTAATAAATAATTTGAGAAGTGAAGAAGTTAGGTAAGAAAAGAAGATAGAATTTCAGTTTTAAGTATTATGGTTTGAGAAGTAATAAAAATTTTGAAAAGTGAAGAAGTAAAGTAAGAAAAGAAGATAGAATTTCAGTTTTAAGTATTGGGGTTTGAGAAGTAATAAATAATTTGAGAAGTGAAGAAGTTAGGTAAGAAAAGAAGATAGAATTTCAGTTTTAAGTATTATCGTTTTAGAAGTTATAGTATTTTGAAAAGTGAATAAGTAAAGTAAGAAAAGAAGATAGAATTTCAGTTTTAAAGGAGTATCTTTGAGAAATAATAAGTTATTAGAATAGTGAAGAAGAAAAGTAAGAAAAGAAGATAGAATTTCAGTTTTAAGTATTGGGGTTTGAGAAGTAATAAATAATTAAAAATTGAAGAAGTAAAGTAAGAAAAGAAGATAGAAGTTCAGTTATAAGTATTATCGTTTTAGAAGTTATAGTATTTTGAAAAGTGAATAAGTAAAGTAAGAAAAGAAGATAGAATTTCAGTTTTAAGTATTATCGTTTTAGAAGTTATAGTATTGTGAAAATTGACGAAATAAAGTAAGAAAAGAAGATAGAATTTCAGTTTTAAGTATTATGGTTTGAGAAGTAATAAATAATTAAAAATTGAGAAGTAAAGTAAGAAAAGAAGATAGAATTTCAGTTTTAAGTATTGGGGTTTGAGAAGTAATAAATAATTTGAGTTAAGAAGTAAAGTAAGAAAAGAAGATAGAATTTCAGTTTTAAGTATTGGGGTTTGAGAAGTAATAAATATTTTGAAAAGTAAAGAAGTAAAGTAAGAAAAGAAGATAGAATTTCAGTTTTAAGTATTATGGTTTGAGAAGTAATAAGTAATTTGAAAATTGACGAAATAAAGTAAGAAAAGAAGATAGACTTTCAGTTTTAAGTATTGGGGTTTGAGAAGTAATATGTAATTAAAAAGTGAAGAAGTAAAGTAAGAAAAGAAGATAGAATTTCAGTTTTAAGGAGTATCTTCGAGAGGAATTAGTTATTAGAAAAGTGAAGAAGTAAAGTAAGAAAAGAAGATAGAATTTCAGTTTTAAGTATTGGGGTTTGAGAAGTAATAAGTAATTAAAAAGTGAAGAAGTAAAGTAAGAAAAGAAGATAGAATTTCAGTTTTAAGTATTATGGTTTGAGAAGTAATAAGTAATTAAAAATTGAAGAAGTAAAGTAAGAAAAGAAGATAGAATTTCAGTTATAAGTATTATCGTTTTAGAAGTTATAAGTAATTTGAAAATTGACGAAATAAAGTAAGAAAAGAAGATAGACTTTCAGTTATAAGTATTATGGTTTGAGAAGTAATAAGTAATTAAAAAGTGAAGAAGTAAAGTAAGAAAAGAAGATAGAATTTCAGTTTTAAGGAGTATCTTCGAGAGGAATTAGTTATTAGAAAGTGAAGAAGTAAAGTAAGAAAAGAAGATAGAATTTCAGTTATAAGTATTATCGTTTTAGAAGTTATAGTATTTTGAAAAGTAAAGAAGTAAAGTAAGAAAAGAAGATAGAATTTCAGTTTTAAGTATTGGGGTTTGAGAAGTAATATGTAATTAAAAAGTGAAGAAGTAAAGTAAGAAAAGAAGATAGAATTTCAGTTTTAAGGAGTATCTTCGAGAGGAATTAGTTATTAGAAAAGTGAAGAAGTAAAGTAAGAAAAGAAGATAGAATTTCAGTTTTAAGTATTGGGGTTTGAGAAGTAATAAGTAATTAAAAAGTGAAGAAGTAAAGTAAGAAAAGAAGATAGAATTTCAGTTTTAAGTATTATGGTTTGAGAAGTAATAAGTAATTTTAAAATTGAAGAAGTAAAGTAAGAAAAGAAGATAGAAGTTCAGTTATAAGTATTATCGTTTTAGAAGTTATAGTATTTTGAAAAGTGAATAAGTAAAGTAAGAAAAGAAGATAGAATTTCAGTTTTAAGTATTATGGTTTGAGAAGTAATAAGTAATTAAAAAGTGAAGAAGTAAAGTAAGAAAAGAAGATAGAATTTCAGTTTTAAGGAGTATCTTCGAGAGGAATTAGTTATTAGAAAAGTGAAGAAGTAAAGTAAGAAAAGAAGATAGAATTTCAGTTATAAGTATTATCGTTTTAGAAGTTATAGTATTTTGAAAAGTAAAGAAGTAAAGTAAGAAAAGAAGATAGAATTTCAGTTTTAAGTATTATGGTTTGAGAAGTAATAAATAATTTGAGAAGTGAAGAAGTTAGGTAAGAAAAGAAGATAGAATTTCAGTTTTAAGTATTATCGTTTTAGAAGTTATAGTATTTTGAAAAGTGAATAAGTAAAGTAAGAAAAGAAGATAGAATTTCAGTTTTAAAGGAGTATCTTTGAGAAATAATAAGTTATTAGAATAGTGAAGAAGAAAAGTAAGAAAAGAAGATAGAATTTCAGTTTTAAGTATTGGGGTTTGAGAAGTAATAAATAATTAAAAATTGAAGAAGTAAAGTAAGAAAAGAAGATAGAAGTTCAGTTATAAGTATTATCGTTTTAGAAGTTATAGTATTTTGAAAAGTGAATAAGTAAAGTAAGAAAAGAAGATAGAATTTCAGTTTTAAGTATTATCGTTTTAGAAGTTATAGTATTTTGAAAATTGACGAAATAAAGTAAGAAAAGAAGATAGAATTTCAGTTTTAAGTATTATGGTTTGAGAAGTAATAAATAATTAAAAATTAAAGAAGTAAAGTAAGAAAAGAAGATAGAATTTCAGTTTTAAGTATTGGGGTTTGAGAAGTAATAAATAATTTGAGAAGTGAAGAAGTAAAGTAAGAAAAGAAGATAGAATTTCAGTTTTAAGTATTGGGGTTTGAGAAGTAATAAATAATTTGAGAAGTGAAGAAGTTAGGCAAGAAAAGAAGATAGAATTTCAGTTTTAAGTATTATGGTTTGAGAAGTAATAAGTAATTTGAAAATTGACGAAAGAAAGTAAGAAAAGAAGATAGACTTTCAGTTTTAAGTATTGGGGTTTGAGAAGTAATAAATAATTTGAGAAGTGAAGAAGTAAAGTAAGAAAAGAAGATAGAATTTCAGTTTTAAGTATTGGGGTTTGAGAAGTAATAAATAATTTGAGAAGTGAAGAAGTAAAGTAAGAAAAGAAGATAGAATTTCAGTTTTAAGTATTATGGTTTGAGAAGTAATAAGTAATTAAAAAGTGAAGAAGTAAAGTAAGAAAATAAGATAGAATTTCAGTTATAAGTATTATCGTTTTAGAAGTTATAGTATTTTGAAAAGTAAAGAAGTAAAGTAAGAAAAGAAGATAGAATTTCAGTTTTAAGTATTATGGTTTGAGAAGTAATAAGTAATTTGAAAATTGAAGAAGTAAAGTAAGAAAAGAAGATAGAATTTCAGTTTTAAGTATTATGGTTTGAAAAGTAATAAATAATTAAAAAGTGAAGAAGTAAAGTAAGAAAAAAAGATAGAATTTCAGTTTTAAGTATTGGGGTTTGAGAAGTAATAAATAATTTGAGAAGTGAAGAAGTTAGGCAAGAAAAGAAGATAGAATTTCAGTTTTAAGTATTATCGTTTTAGAAGTTATAAGTCATTTGAAAATTGACGAAGTAAAGTAAGAAAAGAAGATAGAATTTCAGTTTTAAGTATTATGGTTTGAGAAGTAATAAGTAATTTGAAAATTGACGAAGTAAAGTAAGAAAAGAAGATAGAATTTCAGTTTTAAGGAGTATCTTCGAGAGGAATTAGTTATTAGAAAAGTGAAGAAGTAAGGTAAGAAAAGAAGATAGAATTTCAGTTTTAAGTATTGGGGTTTGAGAAGTAATAAATAATTTGAGAAGTGAAGAAGTTAGGTAAGAAAAGAAGATAGAATTTCAGTTATAAGTATTATCGTTTTAGAAGTTATAGTATTTTGAAAAGTTTAGAAGTACAGTAAGAAAAGAAGATAGAAGTTCAGTTTTAAGTATTATGGTTTGAGAAGTAATAAGTAATTTGAAAATTGACGAAGTAAAGTAAGAAAAGAAGATAGAATTTCATTTTTAAGTATTATGGTTTGAGAAGTAATAAGTAATTAAAAAGTGAAGAAGTAAAGTAAGAAAAGAAGATAGAATTTCAGTTTTAAGTATTATGGTTTGAGAAGTAATAAGTAATTAAAAAGTGAAGAAGTAAAGTAAGAAAAGAAGATAGAATTTCAGTTATAAGTATTATCGTTTTAGAAGTTATAAGTAATTTGAAAATTGACGAAATAAAGTAAGAAAAGAAGATAGAATTTCAGTTTTAAGTATTATCGTTTTAGAAGTTATAGTATTTTGAAAAGTGAATAAGTAAAGTAAGAAAAGAAGATAGAATTTCAGTTATAAGTATTATCGTTTTAGAAGTTATAAGTAATTTGAAAATTGACGAAATAAAGTAAGAAAAGAAGATAGAATTTCAGTTTTAAGTATTATGGTTTGAGAAGTAATAAATAATTAAAAATTGAAGAAGTAAAGTAAGAAAAGAAGATAGAATTTCAGTTTTAAGTATTGGGGTTTGAGAAGTAATAAATAATTTGAGAAGTGAAGAAGTTAGGTAAGAAAAGAAGATGGAATTTCAGTTTTAAGTATTATCGTTTTAGAAGTTATAGTATTTTGAAAAGTGAATAAGTAAAGTAAGAAAAGAAGATAGAATTTCAGTTTTAAAGGAGTATCTTTGAGAAATAATAAGTTATTAGAATAGTGAAGAAGAAAAGTAAGAAAAGAAGATAGAATTTCAGTTTTAAGTATTGGGGTTTGAGAAGTAATAAATAATTAAAAATTGAAGAAGTAAAGTAAGAAAAGAAGATAGAAGTTCAGTTATAAGTATTATCGTTTTAGAAGTTATAGTATTTTGAAAAGTGAATAAGTAAAGTAAGAAAAGAAGATAGAATTTCAGTTTTAAGTATTATCGTTTTAGAAGTTATAGTATTGTGAAAATTGACGAAATAAAGTAAGAAAAGAAGATAGAATTTCAGTTTTAAGTATTATGGTTTGAGAAGTAATAAATAATTAAAAATTGAGAAGTAAAGTAAGAAAAGAAGATAGAATTTCAGTTTTAAGTATTGGGGTTTGAGAAGTAATAAATAATTTGAGTTAAGAAGTAAAGTAAGAAAAGAAGATAGAATTTCAGTTTTAAGTATTGGGGTTTGAGAAGTAATAAATATTTTGAAAAGTAAAGAAGTAAAGTAAGAAAAGAAGATAGAATTTCAGTTTTAAGTATTATGGTTTGAGAAGTAATAAGTAATTTGAAAATTGACGAAATAAAGTAAGAAAAGAAGATAGACTTTCAGTTTTAAGTATTGGGGTTTGAGAAGTAATATGTAATTAAAAAGTGAAGAAGTAAAGTAAGAAAAGAAGATAGAATTTCAGTTTTAAGGAGTATCTTCGAGAGGAATTAGTTATTAGAAAAGTGAAGAAGTAAAGTAAGAAAAGAAGATAGAATTTCAGTTTTAAGTATTGGGGTTTGAGAAGTAATAAGTAATTAAAAAGTGAAGAAGTAAAGTAAGAAAAGAAGATAGAATTTCAGTTTTAAGTATTATGGTTTGAGAAGTAATAAGTAATTAAAAATTGAAGAAGTAAAGTAAGAAAAGAAGATAGAATTTCAGTTATAAGTATTATCGTTTTAGAAGTTATAAGTAATTTGAAAATTGACGAAATAAAGTAAGAAAAGAAGATAGACTTTCAGTTATAAGTATTATGGTTTGAGAAGTAATAAGTAATTAAAAAGTGAAGAAGTAAAGTAAGAAAAGAAGATAGAATTTCAGTTTTAAGGAGTATCTTCGAGAGGAATTAGTTATTAGAAAGTGAAGAAGTAAAGTAAGAAAAGAAGATAGAATTTCAGTTATAAGTATTATCGTTTTAGAAGTTATAGTATTTTGAAAAGTAAAGAAGTAAAGTAAGAAAAGAAGATAGAATTTCAGTTTTAAGTATTGGGGTTTGAGAAGTAATATGTAATTAAAAAGTGAAGAAGTAAAGTAAGAAAAGAAGATAGAATTTCAGTTTTAAGGAGTATCTTCGAGAGGAATTAGTTATTAGAAAAGTGAAGAAGTAAAGTAAGAAAAGAAGATAGAATTTCAGTTTTAAGTATTGGGGTTTGAGAAGTAATAAGTAATTAAAAAGTGAAGAAGTAAAGTAAGAAAAGAAGATAGAATTTCAGTTTTAAGTATTATGGTTTGAGAAGTAATAAGTAATTTTAAAATTGAAGAAGTAAAGTAAGAAAAGAAGATAGAAGTTCAGTTATAAGTATTATCGTTTTAGAAGTTATAGTATTTTGAAAAGTGAATAAGTAAAGTAAGAAAAGAAGATAGAATTTCAGTTTTAAGTATTATGGTTTGAGAAGTAATAAGTAATTAAAAAGTGAAGAAGTAAAGTAAGAAAAGAAGATAGAATTTCAGTTTTAAGGAGTATCTTCGAGAGGAATTAGTTATTAGAAAGTGAAGAAGTAAAGTAAGAAAAGAAGATAGAATTTCAGTTATAAGTATTATCGTTTTAGAAGTTATAGTATTTTGAAAAGTAAAGAAGTAAAGTAAGAAAAGAAGATAGAATTTCAGTTTTAAGTATTATGGTTTGAGAAGTAATAAGTAATTAAAAAGTGAAGAAGTAAAGTAAGAAAAGAAGATAGAATTTCAGTTATAAGTATTATCGTTTTAGAAGTTATAAGTAATTTGAAAAGTGAAGAAGTAAAGTAAGAAAAGAAGATAGAATTTCAGTTTTAAGTATTGGGGTTTGAGAAGTAATAAATAATTTGAGAAGTGAAGAAGTTAGGTAAGAAAAGAAGATAGAATTTCAGTTTTAAGTATTATGGTTTGAGAAGTAATAAATAATTTGAGAAGTGAAGAAGTTAGGTAAGAAAAGAAGATAGAATTTCAGTTTTAAGTATTATCGTTTTAGAAGTTATAGTATTTTGAAAAGTGAATAAGTAAAGTAAGAAAAGAAGATAGAATTTCAGTTTTAAGTATTATCGTTTTAGAAGTTATAGTATTTTGAAAATTGACGAAATAAAGTAAGAAAAGAAGATAGAATTTCAGTTTTAAGTATTATGGTTTGAGAAGTAATAAGTAATTAAAAAGTGAAGAAGTAAAGTAAGAAAAGAAGATAGAATTTCAGTTATAAGTATTATCGTTTTAGAAGTTATAAGTAATTTGAAAAGTGAATAAGTAAAGTAAGAAAAGAAGATAGAATTTCAGTTTTAAGTATTATCGTTTTAGAAGTTATAGTATTTTGAAAATTGACGAAATAAAGTAAGAAAAGAAGATAGAATTTCAGTTTTAAGTATTATCGTTTTAGAAGTAATAAATATTTTGAAAAGTAAAGAAGTAAAGTAAGAAAAGAAGATAGAATTTCAGTTTTAAGTATTGGGGTTTGAGAAGTAATAAATAATTTGAGAAGTGAAGAAGTTAGGTAAGAAAAGAAGATAGAATTTCAGTTTTAAGTATTATCGTTTTAGAAGTTATAGTATTTTGAAAAGTGAATAAGTAAAGTAAGAAAAGAAGATAGAATTTCAGTTTTAAAGGAGTATCTTTGAGAAATAATAAGTTATTAGAATAGTGAAGAAGAAAAGTAAGAAAAGAAGATAGAATTTCAGTTTTAAGTATTATGGTTTGAGAAGTTATAGTATTTTGAAAAGTAAAGAAGTAAAGTAAGAAAAGAAGATAGAAGTTCAGTTATAAGTATTATCGTTTTAGAAGTTATAGTATTTTGAAAAGTGAATAAGTAAAGTAAGAAAAGAAGATAGAATTTCAGTTTTAAGTATTATGGTTTGAGAAGTAATAAATAATTAAAAATTGAAGAAGTAAAGTAAGAAAAGAAGATAGAAGTTCAGTTATAAGTATTATGGTTTGAGAAGTAATAAGTAATTTGAAAATTGACGAAGTAAAGTAAGAAAAGAAGATAGAATTTCAGTTTTAAGTATTATGGTTTGAGAAGTAATAAGTAATTAAAAAGTGAAGAAGTAAAGTAAGAAAAGAAGATAGAATTTCAGTTATAAGTATTATGGTTTGAGAGGAATTAGTTATTAGAAAGTGAAGAAGTAAAGTAAGAAAAGAAGATAGAATTTCAGTTTTAAGTATTGGGGTTTGAGAAGTAATAAATATTTTGAAAAGTGAAGAAGTAAAGTAAGAAAAGAAGATAGAATTTCAGTTATAAGTATTATCGTTTTAGAAGTTATAGTATTTTGAAAATTGACGAAGTAAAGTAAGAAAAGAAGATAGAATTTCAGTTTTAAGTATTGGGGTTTGAGAAGTAATAAATAATTTGAGAAGTGAAGAAGTAAAGTAAGAAAAAAAGATAGAATTTCAGTTTTAAGTATTATCGTTTTAGAAGTTATAGTATTTTGAAAAGTAAAGAAGTAAAGTAAGAAAAGAAGATAGAATTTCAGTTTTAAGTATTATGGTTTGAGAAGTAATAAGTAATTAAAAAGTGAAGAAGTAAAGTAAGAAAAGAAGATAGAATTTCAGTTTTAAGGAGTATCTTCGAGAGGAATTAGTAATTTGAAAATTGACGAAGTAAAGTAAGAAAAGAAGATAGAATTTCAGTTTTAAGTATTATGGTTTGAGAGGAATTAGTTATTAGAAAAGTGAAGAAGTAAAGTAAGAAAAGAAGATAGAATTTCAGTTTTAAGTATTGGGGTTTGAGAAGTAATAAATATTTTGAAAAGTGAAGAAGTAAAGTAAGAAAAGAAGATAGAATTTCAGTTATAAGTATTATCGTTTTAGAAGTTATAGTATTTTGAAAAGTGAAGAAGTACAGTAAGAAAAGAAGATAGAATTTCAGTTTTAAGTATTATGGTTTGAGAAGTAATAAGTATTTTGAAAATTGACGAAGTAAAGTAAGAAAAGAAGATAGAATTTCAGTTTTAAGTATTATGGTTTGAGAAGTAATAAGTGATTAAAAAGTGAAGAAGTAAAGTAAGAAAAGAAGATAGAATTTCAGTTTTAAGGAGTATCTTCGAGAGGAATTAGTTATTAGAAAGTGAAGAAGTAAAGTAAGAAAAGAAGATAGAATTTCAGTTATAAGTATTATCGTTTTAGAAGTTATAGTATTTTGAAAAGTAAAGAAGTAAAGTAAGAAAAGAAGATAGAATTTCAGTTTTAAGGAGAATCTTTGAGAGGAATTAGTTATTAGAAAAGTGAAGAAGTAAAGTAAGAAAAGAAGATAGAATTTCAGTTTTAAGTATTATGGTTTGAGAAGTAATAAGTAATTTGAAAATTGACGAAGTAAAGTAAGAAAAGAAGATAGAATTTCAGTTTTAAGGAGTATCTTTGAGAGGAATTAGTTATTAGAAAAGTGAAGAAGTAAAGTAAGAAAAGAAGATAGAATTTCAGTTTTAAGTATTATGGTTTGAGAAGTAATAAATAATTAAAAATTGAAGAAGTAAAGTAAGAAAAGAAGATAGAATTTCAGTTTTAAGGAGTATCTTCGAGAGGAATTAGTTATTAGAAAGTGAAGAAGTAAAGTAAGAAAAGAAGATAGAATTTCAGTTATAAGTATTATCGTTTTAGAAGTTATAGTATTTTGAAAATTGACGAAGTAAAGTAAGAAAAGAAGATAGAATTTCAGTTTTAAGTATTGGGGTTTGAGAAGTAATAAATAATTTGAGAAGTGAAGAAGTAAAGTAAGAAAAGAAGATAGAATTTCAGTTTTAAGTATTATCGTTTTAGAAGTTATAGTATTTTGAAAAGTAAAGAAGTAAAGTAAGAAAAGAAGATAGAATTTCAGTTTTAAGTATTATGGTTTGAGAAGTAATAAGTAATTAAAAAGTGAAGAAGTAAAGTAAGAAAAGAAGATAGAATTTCAGTTTTAAGGAGTATCTTCGAGAGGAATTAGTTATTAGAAAGTGAAGAAGTAAAGTAAGAAAAGAAGATAGAATTTCAGTTATAAGTATTATCGTTTTAGAAGTTATAGTATTTTGAAAAGTAAAGAAGTAAAGTAAGAAAAGAAGATAGAATTTCAGTTTTAAGTATTATGGTTTGAGAAGTAATAAATAATTAAAAATTGAAGAAGTAAAGTAAGAAAAGAAGATAGAATTTCAGTTTTAAGGAGTATCTTCGAGAGGAATTAGTTATTAGAAAGTGAAGAAGTAAAGTAAGAAAAGAAGATAGAATTTCAGTTTTAAGTATTGGGGTTTGAGAAGTAATGAATAATTTGAGAAGTGAAGAAGTTAGGTAAGAAAAGAAGATAGAATTTCAGTTTTAAGTATTATGGTTTGAGAAGTAATAAATATTTTGAAAAGTGAAGAAGTAAAGTAAGAAAAGAAGATAGAATTTCAGTTTTAAGTATTATGGTTTGAGAAGTAATAAATAATTAAAAATTGAAGAAGTAAAGTAAGAAAAAAAGATAGAATTTCAGTTTTAAGGAGTATCTTCGAGAGGAATTAGTTATTAGAAAAGTGAAGAAGTTAGGTAAGAAAAGAAGATAGAATTTCAGTTTTAAGTATTATGGTTTGAGAAGTAATAAATATTTTGAAAAGTGAAGAAGTAAAGTAAGAAAAGAAGATAGAATTTCAGTTTTAAGTATTATGGTTTGAGAAGTAATAAATAATTAAAAATTGAAGAAGTAAAGTAAGAAAAAAAGATAGAATTTCAGTTTTAAGGAGTATCTTCGAGAGGAATTAGTTATTAGAAAAGTGAAGAAGTAAAGTAAGAAAAGAAGATAGAATTTCAGTTTTAAGTATTATGGTTTGAGAAGTAATAAGTAATTAAAAAGTGAAGAAGTAAAGTAAGAAAAGAAGATAGAATTTCAGTTTTAAGGAGTATCTTCGAGAGGAATTAGTTATTAGAAAAGTGAAGAAGTAAAGTAAGAAAAGAAGATAGAATTTCAGTTTTAAGTATTATGGTTTGAGAAGTAATAAATAATTAAAAATTGAAGAAGTAAAGTAAGAAAAGAAGATAGAATTTCAGTTTTAAGTATTATGGTTTGAGAAGTAATAAATAATTTGAAAATTGACGAAGTAAAGTAAGAAAAGAAGATAGAATTTCAGTTTTAAGTATTGGGGTTTGAGAAGTAATAAATATTTTGAAAAGTGAAGAAGTAAAGTAAGAAAAGAAGATAGAATTTCAGTTATAAGTATTATCGTTTTAGAAGTTATAGTATTTTGAAAAGTGAAGAAGTACAGTAAGAAAAGAAGATAGAATTTCAGTTTTAAGTATTATGGTTTGAGAAGTAATAAGTATTTTGAAAATTGACGAAGTAAAGTAAGAAAAGAAGATAGAATTTCAGTTTTAAGTATTGGGGTTTGAGAAGTAATAAATAATTTGAGAAGTGAAGAAGTAAAGTAAGAAAAGAAGATAGAATTTCAGTTTTAAGTATTATCGTTTTAGAAGTTATAGTATTTTGAAAAGTAAAGAAGTAAAGTAAGAAAAGAAGATAGAATTTCAGTTTTTAAGTATTGGGGTTTGAGAAGTAATAAATAATTTGAGAAGTGAAGAAGTAAAGTAAGAAAAGAAGATAGAATTTCAGTTTTAAGGAGTATCTTCGAGAGGAATTAGTTATTAGAAAAGTGAAGAAGTAAAGTAAGAAAAGAAGATAGAATTTCAGTTATAAGTATTATCGTTTTAGAAGTTATAGTATTTTGAAAATTGAAGAAGTAAAGTAAGAAAAGAAGATAGAATTTCAGTTTTAAGTATTATGGTTTGAGAAGTAATAAGTAATTTGAAAATTGAAGAAGTAAAGTAAGAAAAGAATATAGAATTTCAGTTTTAAGTATTATGGTTTGAGAAGTAATAAATAATTAAAAAGTGAAGAAGTAAAGTAAGAAAAGAAGATAGAATTTCAGTTTTAAGGAGTATCTTTGAGAGGAATTAGTTATTAGAAAAGTGAAGAAGTAAAGTAAGAAAAGAAGATAGAATTTCAGTTTTAAGTATTATGGTTTGAGAAGTAATAAATAATTAAAAATTGAAGAAGTAAAGTAAGAAAAGAAGATAGAATTTCAGTTTTAAGGAGTATCTTCGAGAGGAATTAGTTATTAGAAAGTGAAGAAGTAAAGTAAGAAAAGAAGATAGAATTTCAGTTTTAAGTATTATGGTTTGAAAAGTAATAAATAATTAAAAAGTGAAGAAGTAAAGTAAGAAAAGAAGATAGAATTTCAGTTTTAAGGAGTATCTTCGAGAGGAATTAGTTATTAGAAAGTGAAGAAGTAAAGTAAGAAAAGAAGATAGAATTTCAGTTTTAAGTATTATCGTTTTAGAAGTTATAGTATTTTGAAAAGTAAAGAAGTAAAGTAAGAAAAGAAGATAGAATTTCAGTTTTAAGTATTATGGTTTGAGAAGTAATAAGTAATTAAAAAGTGAAGAAGTAAAGTAAGAAAAGAAGATAGAATTTCAGTTTTAAGGAGTATCTTCGAGAGGAATTAGTTATTAGAAAGTGAAGAAGTAAAGTAAGAAAAGAAGATAGAATTTCAGTTATAAGTATTATCGTTTTAGAAGTTATAGTATTTTGAAAAGTAAAGAAGTAAAGTAAGAAAAGAAGATAGAATTTCAGTTTTAAGTATTATGGTTTGAGAAGTAATAAATAATTAAAAATTGAAGAAGTAAAGTAAGAAAAGAAGATAGAATTTCAGTTTTAAGTATTGGGGTTTGAAAAGTAATAAATAATTAAAAAGTGAAGAAGTAAAGTAAGAAAAGAAGATAGAATTTCAGTTTTAAGTATTGGGGTTTGAGAAGTAATGAATAATTTGAGAAGTGAAGAAGTTAGGTAAGAAAAGAAGATAGAATTTCAGTTTTAAGTATTATGGTTTGAGAAGTAATAAATATTTTGAAAAGTGAAGAAGTAAAGTAAGAAAAGAAGATAGAATTTCAGTTTTAAGTATTATGGTTTGAGAAGTAATAAATAATTAAAAATTGAAGAAGTAAAGTAAGAAAAAAAGATAGAATTTCAGTTTTAAGGAGTATCTTCGAGAGGAATTAGTTATTAGAAAAGTGAAGAAGTAAAGTAAGAAAAGAAGATAGAATTTCAGTTTTAAGTATTATGGTTTGAGAAGTAATAAGTAATTAAAAAGTGAAGAAGTAAAGTAAGAAAAGAAGATAGAATTTCAGTTTTAAGGAGTATCTTCGAGAGGAATTAGTTATTAGAAAAGTGAAGAAGTAAAGTAAGAAAAGAAGATAGAATTTCAGTTTTAAGTATTATGGTTTGAGAAGTAATAAATAATTAAAAATTGAAGAAGTAAAGTAAGAAAAGAAGATAGAATTTCAGTTTTAAGTATTATGGTTTGAGAAGTAATAAATAATTTGAAAATTGACGAAGTAAAGTAAGAAAAGAAGATAGAATTTCAGTTTTAAGTATTATGGTTTGAGAAGTAATAAATAATTAAAAATTGAAGAAGTAAAGTAAGAAAAGAAGATAGAAGTTCAGTTATAAGTATTATCGTTTTAGAAGTTATAGTATTTTGAAAAGTAAAGAAGTAAAGTAAGAAAAGAAGATAGAATTTCAGTTTTAAGGAGTATCTTCGAGAGGAATTAGTTATTAGAAAGTGAAGAAGTAAAGTAAGAAAAGAAGATAGAATTTCAGTTTTAAGTATTGGGGTTTGAGAAGTAATAAATAATTAAAAATTGAAGAAGTAAAGTAAGAAAAGAAGATAGAATTTCAGTTTTAAGTATTATGGTTTGAGAAGTAATAAATAATTTGAAAATTGACGAAGTAAAGTAAGAAAAGAAGATAGAATTTCAGTTTTAAAGGAGTATCTTTGAGAAATAATAAGTTATTTGAATAGTGAAGAAGAAAAGTAAGAAAAGAAGATAGAATTTCAGTTTTAAGGAGTATCTTCGAGAGGAATTAGTTATTAGAAAAGTGAAGAAGTAAAGTAAGAAAAGAAGATACAATTTCAGTTTTAAGTATTGGGGTTTGAGAAGTAATAAATAATTAAAAATTGAAGAAGTAAAGTAAGAAAAGAAGATAGAATTTCAGTTATAAGTATTATCGTTTTAGAAGTTATAAGTAATTTGAAAATTGACGAAATAAAGTAAGAAAAGAAGATAGAATTTCAGTTTTAAGTATTGGGGTTTGAGAAGTAATAAATAATTTGAGAAGTGAAGAAGTTAGGTAAGAAAAGAAGATAGAATTTCAGTTTTAAGTATTATGGTTTGAGAAGTAATAAGTAATTAAAAAGTGAAGAAGTAAAGTAAGAAAAGAAGATAGAATTTCAGTTTTAAGTATTTTGGTTTGAGAAGTAATAAGTAATTAAAAAGTGAAGAAGTAAAGTAAGAAAAGAAGATAGAATTTCAGTTTTAAGGAGTATCTTCGAGAGGAATTAGTTATTAGAAAAGTGAAGAAGTAAAGTAAGAAAAGAAGATAGAATTTCAGTTATAAGTATTATCGTTTTAGAAGTTATAGTATTTTGAAAAGTAAAGAAGTAAAGTAAGAAAAGAAGATAGAATTTCAGTTTTAAGGAGTATCTTCGAGAGGAATTAGTTATTAGAAAGTGAAGAAGTAAAGTAAGAAAAGAAGATAGAATTTCAGTTTTAAGTATTATGGTTTGAAAAGTAATAAATAATTAAAAAGTGAAGAAGTAAAGTAAGAAAAGAAGATAGAATTTCAGTTTTAAGTATTGGGGTTTGAAAAGTAATAAATAATTAAAAATTGAAGAAGTAAAGTAAGAAAAGAAGATAGAAGTTCAGTTATAAGTATTATCGTTTTAGAAGTTATAGTATTTTGAAAAGTGAATAAGTAAAGTAAGAAAAAAAGATAGAATTTCAGTTTTAAGTATTATGGTTTGAGAAGTAATAAGTAATTAAAAAGTGAAGAAGTAAAGTAAGAAAAGAAGATAGAATTTCAGTTTTAAGTATTATGGTTTGAGAAGTAATAAATAATTAAAAATTGAAGAAGTAAAGTAAGAAAAGAAGATAGAATTTCAGTTTTAAGTATTGGGGTTTGAGAAGTAATAAATAATTTGAGAAGTGAAGAAGTAAAGTAAGAAAAGAAGATAGAATTTCAGTTTTAAGGAGTATCTTCGAGAGGAATTAGTTATTAGAAAAGTGAAGAAGTAAAGTAAGAAAAGAAGATAGAATTTCAGTTATAAGTATTATCGTTTTAGAAGTTATAGTATTTTGAAAAGTAAAGAAGTAAAGTAAGAAAAGAAGATAGAATTTCAGTTTTAAGTATTATGGTTTGAAAAGTAATAAGTGATTTGAAAATTGAAGAAGTAAAGTAAGAAAAGAATATAGAATTTCAGTTTTAAGTATTATGGTTTGAGAAGTAATAAATAATTAAAAAGTGAAGAAGTAAAGTAAGAAAAGAAGATAGAATTTCAGTTTTAAGTATTGGGGTTTGAGAAGTAAAAAATAATTAAAAATTGAAGAAGTAAAGTAAGAAAAAAAGATAGAATTTCAGTTATAAGTATTATCGTTTTAGAAGTTATAAGTAATTTGAAAATTGACGAAGTAAAGTAAGAAAAGAAGATAGAATTTCAGTTTTAAGGAGTATCTTCGAGAGGAATTAGCTATTAGAAAAGTGAAGAAGTAAAGTAAGAAAAGAAGATAGAATTTCAGTTTTAAGTATTATGGTTTGAGAAGTAATAAGTAATTAAAAAGTGAAGAAGTAAAGTAAGAAAAGAAGATAGAATTTCAGTTTTAAGGAGTATCTTAGAGAGGAATTAGTTATTAGAAAAGTGAAGAAGTAAAGTAAGAAAAGAAGATAGAATTTCAGTTTTAAGTATTGGGGTTTGAGAAGTAATAAATAATTAAAAATTGAAGAAGTAAAGTAAGAAAAGAAGATAGAATTTCAGTTTTAAGTATTATGGTTTGAGAAGTAATAAGTAATTAAAAAGTGAAGAAGTAAAGTAAGAAAAGAAGATAGAATTTCAGTTTTAAGGAGTATCTTCTAGAGGAATTAGTTATTAGAAAAGTGAAGAAGTAAAGTAAGAAAAGAAGATAGAATTTCAGTTTTAAGTATTGGGGTTTGAAAAGTAATAAATAATTAAAAAGTGAAGAAGTAAAGTAAGAAAAGAAGATAGAATTTCAGTTTTAAGGAGTATCTTTGAGAGGAATTAGTTATTAGAAAGTGAAGAAGTAAAGTAAGAAAAGAAGATAGAATTTCAGTTTTAAGGAGTATCTTCGAGAGGAATTAGTTATTAGAAAAGTGAAGAAGTAAAGTAAGAAAAGAAGATAGAATTTCAGTTTTAAGTATTGGGGTTTGAAAAGTAATAAATAATTAAAAAGTGAAGAAGTAAAGTAAGAAAAGAAGATAGAATTTCAGTTTTAAGGAGTATCTTCGAGAGGAATTAGTTATTAGAAAGTGAAGAAGTAAAGTAAGAAAAGAAGATAGAATTTCAGTTTTAAGGAGTATCTTCGAGAGGAATTAGTTATTAGAAAGTGAAGAAGTAAAGTAAGAAAAGAAGATAGAATTTCAGTTTTAAGTATTGGGGTTTGAGAAGTAAAAAATAATTAAAAAGTGAAGAAGTAAAGTAAGAAAAGAAGATAGAATTTCAGTTTTAAGGAGTATCTTTGAGAGGAATTAGTTATTAGAAAAGTGAAGAAGTAAATTAAGAAAAGAAGATAGAATTTCAGTTTTAAGTATTATCGTTTTAGAAGTTATAGTATTTTGAAAATTGACGAAATAAAGTAAGAAAAGAAGATAGAATTTCAGTTTTAAGTATTATGGTTTGAGAAGTAATAAGTGATTAAAAAGTGAAGAAGTAAATTAAGAAAAGAAGATAGAATTTCAGTTTTAAGTATTATGGTTTGAAAAGTAATAAATAATTAAAAAGTGAAGAAGTAAATTAAGAAAAGAAGATAGAATTTCAGTTTTAAGTATTATGGTTTGAGAAGTAATAAGTAATTAAAAAGTGAAGAAGTAAAGTAAGAAAAGAAGATAGAATTTCAGTTTTAAGTATTATGGTTTGAGAAGTAATAAGTGATTAAAAAGTGAAGAAGTAAAGTAAGAAAAGAAGATAGAATTTCAGTTTTAAGTATTATGGTTTGAGAAGTAATAAGTAATTAGAAAAGTGAAGAAGTAAAGTAAGAAAAGAAGATAGAATTTCAGTTATAAGTATTATCGTTTTAGAAGTAATAAGTAATTAAAAAGTGAAGAAGTAAAGTAAGAAAAGAAGATAGAATTTCAGTTTTAAGTATTATGGTTTGAAAAGTAATAAATAATTAAAAAGTGAAGAAGTAAAGTAAGAAAAGAAGATAGAATTTCAGTTTTAAGTATTGGGGTTTGAAAAGTAATAAATAATTAAAAAGTGAAGAAGTAAAGTAAGAAAAGAAGATAGAATTTCAGTTTTAAGGAGTATCTTCGAGAGGAATTAGTTATTAGAAAGTGAAGAAGTAAAGTAAGAAAAGAAGATAGAATTTCAGTTTTAAGGAGTATCTTCGAGAGGAATTAGTTATTAGAAAAGTGAAGAAGTAAAGTAAGAAAAGAAGATAGAATTTCAGTTTTAAGTATTGGGGTTTGAAAAGTAATAAATAATTAAAAAGTGAAGAAGTAAAGTAAGAAAAGAAGATAGAATTTCAGTTTTAAGGAGTATCTTCGAGAGGAATTAGTTATTAGAAAGTGAAGAAGTAAAGTAAGAAAAGAAGATAGAATTTCAGTTTTAAGTATTATGGTTTGAAAAGTAATAAATAATTAAAAAGTGAAGAAGTAAAGTAAGAAAAGAAGATAGAATTTCAGTTTTAAGTATTGGGGTTTGAAAAGTAATAAATAATTAAAAATTGAAGAAGTAAAGTAAGAAAAAGAAGATAGAATTTCAGTTTTAAGGAGTATCTTCGAGAGGAATTAGTTATTAGAAAAGTGAAGAAGTAAAGTAAGAAAAGAAGATAGAATTTCAGTTTTAAGTATTATGGTTTGAGAAGTAATAAGTAATTAAAAAGTAAATACGTAAAGTAAGAAAAGAAGATAGAATTTCAGTTTTAAGTATTATGGTTTGAAAAGTAATAAATAATTAAAAAGTGAAGAAGTAAAGTAAGAAAAGAAGATAGAATTTCAGTTTTAAGGAGTATCTTCGAGAGGAATTAGTTATTAGAAAGTGAAGAAGTAAAGTAAGAAAAGAAGATAGAATTTCAGTTTTAAGTATTATGGTTTGAAAAGTAATAAATAATTAAATAGTGAAGAAGTAAAGTAAGAAAAGAAGATAGAATTTCAGTTTTAAGTATTATGGTTTGAGAAGTAATAAGTAATTAAAAAGTGAAGAAGTAAAGTAAGAAAAGAATATAGAATTTCAGTTTTAAGTATTATGGTTTGAGAAGTAATAAGTAATTAAAAAGTGAAGAAGTAAATTAAGAAAAGAAGATAGAATTTCAGTTTTAAGGAGTATCTTCGAGAGGAATTAGTTATTAGAAAGTGAAGAAGTAAAGTAAGAAAAGAAGATAGAATTTCAGTTTTAAGTATTATGGTTTGAAAAGTAATAAATAATTAAATAGTGAAGAAGTAAAGTAAGAAAAGAAGATAGAATTTCAGTTTTAAGGAGTATCTTCGAGAGGAATTAGCTATTAGAAAAGTGAAGAAGTAAAGTAAGAAAAGAAGATAGAATTTCAGTTTTAAGTATTATGGTTTGAAAAGTAATAAATAATTAAAAAGTGAAGAAGTAAAGTAAGAAAAGAAGATAGAATTTCAGTTTTAAGTATTGGGGTTTGAGAAGTAAAAAATAATTAAAAATTGAAGAAGTAAAGTAAGAAAAAAAGATAGAATTTCAGTTATAAGTATTATCGTTTTAGAAGTTATAAGTAATTTGAAAATTGACGAAGTAAAGTAAGAAAAGAAGATAGAATTTCAGTTTTAAGGAGTATCTTTGAGAGGAATTAGTTATTAGAAAAGTGAAGAAGTAAAGTAAGAAAAGAAGATAGAATTTCAGTTTTAAGTATTGGGGTTTGAAAAGTAATAAATAATTAAAAAGTGAAGAAGTAAAGTTAGAAAAGAAGATAGAATTTCAGTTTTAAGGAGTATCTTCGAGAGGAATTAGTTATTAGAAAAGTGAAGAAGTAAAGTAAGAAAAGAAGATAGAATTTCAGTTTTAAGTATTATGGTTTGAGAAGTAATAAGTGATTAAAAAGTGAAGAAGTAAAGTAAGAAAAGAAGATAGAATTTCAGTTTTAAGTATTATGGTTTGAAAAGTAATAAATAATTAAAAAGTGAAGAAGTAAAGTAAGAAAAAAAGATAGAATTTCAGTTTTAAGTATTGGGGTTTGAGAAGTAAAAAATAATTAAAAATTGAAGAAGTAAAGTAAGAAAAAAAGATAGAATTTCAGTTATAAGTATTATCGTTTTAGAAGTTATAAGTAATTTGAAAATTGACGAAGTAAAGTAAGAAAAGAAGATAGAATTTCAGTTTTAAGGAGTATCTTTGAGAGGAATTAGTTATTAGAAAAGTGAAGAAGTAAAGTAAGAAAAGAAGATAGAATTTCAGTTTTAAGTCTTGGGGTTTGAGAAGTAAAAAATAATTAAAAATTGAAGAAGTAAAGTAAGAAAAAAAGATAGAATTTCAGTTTTAAGGAGTATCTTCGAGAGGAATTAGTTATTAGAAAGTGAAGAAGTAAAGTAAGAAAAGAAGATAGAATTTCAGTTTTAAGTATTATGGTTTGAAAAGTAATAAATAATTAAAAAGTGAAGAAGTAAAGTAAGAAAAGAAGATAGAATTTCAGTTTTAAGTATTGGGGTTTGAAAAGTAATAAATAATTAAAAAGTGAAGAAGTAAAGTAAGAAAAGAAGATAGAATTTCAGTTTTAAGTATTGGGGTTTGAGAAGTAATAAGTAATTAAAAAGTGAAGAAGTAAAGTAAGAAAAGAAGATAGAATTTCAGTTTTAAGGAGTATCTTCGAGAGGAATTAGTTATTAGAAAAGTGAAGAAGTAAAGTAAGAAAAGAAGATAGAATTTCAGTTTTAAGTATTGGGGTTTGAAAAGTAATAAATAATTAAAAAGTGAAGAAGTAAAGTAAGAAAAGAAGATAGAATTTCAGTTTTAAGTATTATGGTTTGAGAAGTAATAAGTAATTAGAAAGTGAAGAAGTAAAGTAAGAAAAGAAGATAGAATTTCAGTTTTAAGTATTATGGTTTGAAAAGTAATAAATAATTAAAAAGTGAAGAAGTAAAGTAAGAAAAGAAGATAGAATTTCAGTTTTAAGTATTGGGGTTTGAAAAGTAATAAATAATTAAAAAGTGAAGAAGTAAAGTAAGAAAAGAAGATAGAATTTCAGTTTTAAGTATTATCGTTTTAGAAGTAATAAGTAATTAAAAAGTGAAGAAGTAAAGTAAGAAAAGAAGATAGAATTTCAGTTTTAAGTCTTGGGGTTTGAGAAGTAAAAAATAATTAAAAATTGAAGAAGTAAAGTAAGAAAAGAAGATAGAATTTCAGTTTTAAGGAGTATCTTCGAGAGGAATTAGTTATTAGAAAAGTGAAGAAGTAAAGTAAGAAAAGAAGATAGAATTTCAGTTTTAAGTATTGGGGTTTGAAAAGTAATAAATAATTAAAAAGTGAAGAAGTAAAGTAAGAAAAGAAGATAGAATTTCAGTTTTAAGTATTATGGTTTGAGAAGTAATAAGTAATTAGAAAGTGAAGAAGTAAAGTAAGAAAAGAAGATAGAATTTCAGTTTTAAGTATTATGGTTTGAAAAGTAATAAATAATTAAAAAGTGAAGAAGTAAAGTAAGAAAAGAAGATAGAATTTCAGTTTTAAGTATTGGGGTTTGAAAAGTAATAAATAATTAAAAAGTGAAGAAGTAAAGTAAGAAAAGAAGATAGAATTTCAGTTTTAAGTATTATCGTTTTAGAAGTAATAAGTAATTAAAAAGTGAAGAAGTAAAGTAAGAAAAGAAGATAGAATTTCAGTTTTAAGTCTTGGGGTTTGAGAAGTAAAAAATAATTAAAAATTGAAGAAGTAAAGTAAGAAAAGAAGATAGAATTTCAGTTTTAAGGAGTATCTTCGAGAGGAATTAGTTATTAGAAAAGTGAAGAAGTAAAGTAAGAAAAGAAGATAGAATTTCAGTTTTAAGTATTGGGGTTTGAAAAGTAATAAATAATTAAAAAGTGAAGAAGTAAAGTAAGAAAAGAAGATAGAATTTCAGTTTTAAGTATTATGGTTTGAGAAGTAATAAGTAATTAGAAAGTGAAGAAGTAAAGTAAGAAAAGAAGATAGAATTTCAGTTTTAAGTATTATGGTTTGAAAAGTAATAAATAATTAAAAAGTGAAGAAGTAAAGTAAGAAAAGAAGATAGAATTTCAGTTTTAAGTATTATGGTTTGAGAAGTAATAAGTAATTAAAAAGTGAAGAAGTAAAGTAAGAAAAGAAGATAGAATTTCAGTTTTAAGGAGTATCTTCGAGAGGAATTAGTTATTAGAAAGTGAAGAAGTAAAGTAAGAAAAGAAGATAGAATTTCAGTTTTAAGTATTATGGTTTGAGAAGTAATAAGTAATTAAAAAGTGAAGAAGTAAAGTAAGAAAAGAAGATAGAATTTCAGTTTTAAGTATTATGGTTTGAGAAGTAATAAGTGATTAAAAAGTGAAGAAGTAAAGTAAGAAAAGAAGATAGAATTTCAGTTTTAAGTATTATGGTTTGAGAAGTAATAAGTAATTAGAAAAGTGAAGAAGTAAAGTAAGAAAAGAAGATAGAATTTCAGTTATAAGTATTATCGTTTTAGAAGTAATAAGTAATTAAAAAGTGAAGAAGTAAAGTAAGAAAAGAAGATAGAATTTCAGTTTTAAGTATTATGGTTTGAAAAGTAATAAATAATTAAAAAGTGAAGAAGTAAAGTAAGAAAAGAAGATAGAATTTCAGTTTTAAGTATTGGGGTTTGAAAAGTAATAAATAATTAAAAAGTGAAGAAGTAAAGTAAGAAAAGAAGATAGAATTTCAGTTTTAAGGAGTATCTTCGAGAGGAATTAGTTATTAGAAAGTGAAGAAGTAAAGTAAGAAAAGAAGATAGAATTTCAGTTTTAAGGAGTATCTTCGAGAGGAATTAGTTATTAGAAAAGTGAAGAAGTAAAGTAAGAAAAGAAGATAGAATTTCAGTTTTAAGTATTGGGGTTTGAAAAGTAATAAATAATTAAAAAGTGAAGAAGTAAAGTAAGAAAAGAAGATAGAATTTCAGTTTTAAGGAGTATCTTCGAGAGGAATTAGTTATTAGAAAGTGAAGAAGTAAAGTAAGAAAAGAAGATAGAATTTCAGTTTTAAGTATTATGGTTTGAAAAGTAATAAATAATTAAAAAGTGAAGAAGTAAAGTAAGAAAAGAAGATAGAATTTCAGTTTTAAGTATTGGGGTTTGAAAAGTAATAAATAATTAAAAATTGAAGAAGTAAAGTAAGAAAAAGAAGATAGAATTTCAGTTTTAAGGAGTATCTTCGAGAGGAATTAGTTATTAGAAAAGTGAAGAAGTAAAGTAAGAAAAGAAGATAGAATTTCAGTTTTAAGTATTATGGTTTGAGAAGTAATAAGTAATTAAAAAGTAAATACGTAAAGTAAGAAAAGAAGATAGAATTTCAGTTTTAAGTATTATGGTTTGAAAAGTAATAAATAATTAAAAAGTGAAGAAGTAAAGTAAGAAAAGAAGATAGAATTTCAGTTTTAAGTATTATGGTTTGAGAAGTAATAAGTAATTAGAAATTGAAGAAGTAAAGTAAGAAAAGAAGATAGAATTTCAGTTTTAAGTATTATGGTTTGAAAAGTAATAAATAATTAAATAGTGAAGAAGTAAAGTAAGAAAAGAAGATAGAATTTCAGTTTTAAGTATTATGGTTTGAGAAGTAATAAGTAATTAAAAAGTGAAGAAGTAAAGTAAGAAAAGAATATAGAATTTCAGTTTTAAGTATTATGGTTTGAGAAGTAATAAGTAATTAAAAAGTAAATACGTAAAGTAAGAAAAGAAGATAGAATTTCAGTTTTAAGTATTATGGTTTGAAAAGTAATAAATAATTAAAAAGTGAAGAAGTAAAGTAAGAAAAGAAGATAGAATTTCAGTTTTAAGGAGTATCTTCGAGAGGAATTAGTTATTAGAAAGTGAAGAAGTAAAGTAAGAAAAGAAGATAGAATTTCAGTTTTAAGTATTATGGTTTGAAAAGTAATAAATAATTAAATAGTGAAGAAGTAAAGTAAGAAAAGAAGATAGAATTTCAGTTTTAAGTATTATGGTTTGAGAAGTAATAAGTAATTAAAAAGTGAAGAAGTAAAGTAAGAAAAGAATATAGAATTTCAGTTTTAAGTATTATGGTTTGAGAAGTAATAAGTAATTAAAAAGTGAAGAAGTAAATTAAGAAAAGAAGATAGAATTTCAGTTTTAAGGAGTATCTTCGAGAGGAATTAGTTATTAGAAAGTGAAGAAGTAAAGTAAGAAAAGAAGATAGAATTTCAGTTTTAAGTATTATGGTTTGAAAAGTAATAAATAATTAAATAGTGAAGAAGTAAAGTAAGAAAAGAAGATAGAATTTCAGTTTTAAGGAGTATCTTCGAGAGGAATTAGCTATTAGAAAAGTGAAGAAGTAAAGTAAGAAAAGAAGATAGAATTTCAGTTTTAAGTATTATGGTTTGAAAAGTAATAAATAATTAAAAAGTGAAGAAGTAAAGTAAGAAAAGAAGATAGAATTTCAGTTTTAAGTATTGGGGTTTGAGAAGTAAAAAATAATTAAAAATTGAAGAAGTAAAGTAAGAAAAAAAGATAGAATTTCAGTTATAAGTATTATCGTTTTAGAAGTTATAAGTAATTTGAAAATTGACGAAGTAAAGTAAGAAAAGAAGATAGAATTTCAGTTTTAAGGAGTATCTTTGAGAGGAATTAGTTATTAGAAAAGTGAAGAAGTAAAGTAAGAAAAGAAGATAGAATTTCAGTTTTAAGTATTGGGGTTTGAAAAGTAATAAATAATTAAAAAGTGAAGAAGTAAAGTTAGAAAAGAAGATAGAATTTCAGTTTTAAGGAGTATCTTCGAGAGGAATTAGTTATTAGAAAAGTGAAGAAGTAAAGTAAGAAAAGAAGATAGAATTTCAGTTTTAAGTATTATGGTTTGAGAAGTAATAAGTGATTAAAAAGTGAAGAAGTAAAGTAAGAAAAGAAGATAGAATTTCAGTTTTAAGTATTATGGTTTGAAAAGTAATAAATAATTAAAAAGTGAAGAAGTAAAGTAAGAAAAAAAGATAGAATTTCAGTTTTAAGTATTGGGGTTTGAGAAGTAAAAAATAATTAAAAATTGAAGAAGTAAAGTAAGAAAAAAAGATAGAATTTCAGTTTTAAGGAGTATCTTCGAGAGGAATTAGTTATTAGAAAGTGAAGAAGTAAAGTAAGAAAAGAAGATAGAATTTCAGTTTTAAGTATTATGGTTTGAAAAGTAATAAATAATTAAAAAGTGAAGAAGTAAAGTAAGAAAAGAAGATAGAATTTCAGTTTTAAGTCTTGGGGTTTGAGAAGTAAAAAATAATTAAAAATTGAAGAAGTAAAGTAAGAAAAAAAGATAGAATTTCAGTTTTAAGGAGTATCTTCGAGAGGAATTAGTTATTAGAAAGTGAAGAAGTAAAGTAAGAAAAGAAGATAGAATTTCAGTTTTAAGTATTATGGTTTGAAAAGTAATAAATAATTAAAAAGTGAAGAAGTAAAGTAAGAAAAGAAGATAGAATTTCAGTTTTAAGTATTGGGGTTTGAAAAGTAATAAATAATTAAAAAGTGAAGAAGTAAAGTAAGAAAAGAAGATAGAATTTCAGTTTTAAGTATTGGGGTTTGAGAAGTAATAAGTAATTAAAAAGTGAAGAAGTAAAGTAAGAAAAGAAGATAGAATTTCAGTTTTAAGGAGTATCTTCGAGAGGAATTAGTTATTAGAAAAGTGAAGAAGTAAAGTAAGAAAAGAAGATAGAATTTCAGTTTTAAGTATTGGGGTTTGAAAAGTAATAAATAATTAAAAAGTGAAGAAGTAAAGTAAGAAAAGAAGATAGAATTTCAGTTTTAAGTATTATGGTTTGAGAAGTAATAAGTAATTAGAAAGTGAAGAAGTAAAGTAAGAAAAGAAGATAGAATTTCAGTTTTAAGTATTATGGTTTGAAAAGTAATAAATAATTAAAAAGTGAAGAAGTAAAGTAAGAAAAGAAGATAGAATTTCAGTTTTAAGTATTGGGGTTTGAAAAGTAATAAATAATTAAAAATTGAAGAAGTAAAGTAAGAAAAGAAGATAGAATTTCAGTTTTAAGGAGTATCTTCGAGAGGAATTAGTTATTAGAAAGTGAAGAAGTAAAGTAAGAAAAGAAGATAGAATTTCAGTTTTAAGTATTATGGTTTGAAAAGTAATAAATAATTAAATAGTGAAGAAGTAAAGTAAGAAAAGAAGATAGAATTTCAGTTTTAAGGAGTATCTTTGAGAGGAATTAGTTATTAGAAAAGTGAAGAAGTAAATTAAGAAAAGAAGATAGAATTTCAGTTATAAGTATTATCGTTTTAGAAGTTATAGTAATTTGAAAATTGACGAAGTAAAGTAAGAAAAGAAGATAGAATTTCAGTTTTAAGGAGTATCTTCGAGAGGAATTAGTTATTAGAAAAGTGAAGAAGTAAAGTAAGAAAAGAAGATAGAATTTCAGTTTTAAGTATTATGGTTTGAGAAGTAATAAGTAATTAAAAAGTAAATACGTAAAGTAAGAAAAGAAGATAGAATTTCAGTTTTAAGTATTATGGTTTGAAAAGTAATAAATAATTAAAAAGTGAAGAAGTAAAGTAAGAAAAGAAGATAGAATTTCAGTTTTAAGGAGTATCTTCGAGAGGAATTAGTTATTAGAAAAGTGAAGAAGTAAAGTAAGAAAAGAAGATAGAATTTCAGTTTTAAGTATTATGGTTTGAAAAGTAATAAATAATTAAAAAGTGAAGAAGTAAAGTAAGAAAAGAAGATAGAATTTCAGTTTTAAGTATTATGGTTTGAAAAGTAATAAATAATTAAAAAGTGAAGAAGTAAAGTAAGAAAAGAAGATAGAATTTCAGTTTTAAGGAGTATCTTCGAGAGGAATTAGTTATTAGAAAAGTGAAGAAGTAAAGTAAGAAAAGAAGATAGAATTTCAGTTTTAAGTATTATGGTTTGAGAAGTAATAAGTAATTAAAAAGTAAATACGTAAAGTAAGAAAAGAAGATAGAATTTCAGTTTTAAGTATTGGGGTTTGAAAAGTAATAAATAATTAAAAAGTGAAGAAGTAAAGTAAGAAAAGAAGATAGAATTTCAGTTTTAAGGAGTATCTTCGAGAGGAATTAGTTATTAGAAAAGTGAAGAAGTAAAGTAAGAAAAGAAGATAGAATTTCAGTTTTAAGTATTGGGGTTTGAAAAGTAATAAATAATTAAAAAGTGAAGAAGTAAAGTAAGAAAAGAAGATAGAATTTCAGTTTTAAGGAGTATCTTCGAGAGGAATTAGTTATTAGAAAGTGAAGAAGTAAAGTAAGAAAAGAAGATAGAATTTCAGTTTTAAGTATTATGGTTTGAAAAGTAATAAATAATTAAAAAGTGAAGAAGTAAAGTAAGAAAAGAAGATAGAATTTCAGTTTTAAGTATTGGGGTTTGAAAAGTAATAAATAATTAAAAATTGAAGAAGTAAAGTAAGAAAAAGAAGATAGAATTTCAGTTTTAAGGAGTATCTTCGAGAGGAATTAGTTATTAGAAAAGTGAAGAAGTAAAGTAAGAAAAGAAGATAGAATTTCAGTTTTAAGTATTATGGTTTGAGAAGTAATAAGTAATTAAAAAGTAAATACGTAAAGTAAGAAAAGAAGATAGAATTTCAGTTTTAAGTATTATGGTTTGAAAAGTAATAAATAATTAAAAAGTGAAGAAGTAAAGTAAGAAAAGAAGATAGAATTTCAGTTTTAAGTATTATGGTTTGAAAAGTAATAAATAATTAAAAAGTGAAGAAGTAAAGTAAGAAAAGAAGATAGAATTTCAGTTTTAAGTATTATGGTTTGAAAAGTAATAAATAATTAAATAGTGAAGAAGTAAAGTAAGAAAAGAAGATAGAATTTCAGTTTTAAGTATTATGGTTTGAGAAGTAATAAGTAATTAAAAAGTGAAGAAGTAAAGTAAGAAAAGAATATAGAATTTCAGTTTTAAGTATTATGGTTTGAGAAGTAAAAAATAATTAAAAAGTGAAGAAGTAAAGTAAGAAAAGAAGATAGAATTTCAGTTTTAAGTATTGGGGTTTGAGAAGTAAAAAATAATTAAAAATTGAAGAAGTAAAGTAAGAAAAAAAGATAGAATTTCAGTTATAAGTATTATCGTTTTAGAAGTTATAAGTAATTTGAAAATTGACGAAGTAAAGTAAGAAAAGAAGATAGAATTTCAGTTTTAAGGAGTATCTTCGAGAGGAATTAGCTATTAGAAAAGTGAAGAAGTAAAGTAAGAAAAGAAGATAGAATTTCAGTTTTAAGTATTATGGTTTGAAAAGTAATAAATAATTAAAAAGTGAAGAAGTAAAGTAAGAAAAGAAGATAGAATTTCAGTTTTAAGTATTGGGGTTTGAGAAGTAAAAAATAATTAAAAATTGAAGAAGTAAAGTAAGAAAAAAAGATAGAATTTCAGTTATAAGTATTATCGTTTTAGAAGTTATAAGTAATTTGAAAATTGACGAAGTAAAGTAAGAAAAGAAGATAGAATTTCAGTTTTAAGGAGTATCTTTGAGAGGAATTAGTTATTAGAAAAGTGAAGAAGTAAAGTAAGAAAAGAAGATAGAATTTCAGTTTTAAGTATTGGGGTTTGAAAAGTAATAAATAATTAAAAAGTGAAGAAGTAAAGTTAGAAAAGAAGATAGAATTTCAGTTTTAAGGAGTATCTTCGAGAGGAATTAGTTATTAGAAAAGTGAAGAAGTAAAGTAAGAAAAGAAGATAGAATTTCAGTTTTAAGTATTATGGTTTGAGAAGTAATAAGTGATTAAAAAGTGAAGAAGTAAAGTAAGAAAAGAAGATAGAATTTCAGTTTTAAGTATTGGGGTTTGAGAAGTAATAAATAATTAAAAAGTGAAGAAGTAAAGTAAGAAAAGAAGATAGAATTTCAGTTTTAAGTATTGGGGTTTGAGAAGTAAAAAATAATTAAAAATTGAAGAAGTAAAGTAAGAAAAAAAGATAGAATTTCAGTTTTAAGGAGTATCTTCGAGAGGAATTAGTTATTAGAAAGTGAAGAAGTAAAGTAAGAAAAGAAGATAGAATTTCAGTTTTAAGTATTATGGTTTGAAAAGTAATAAATAATTAAAAAGTGAAGAAGTAAAGTAAGAAAAGAAGATAGAATTTCAGTTTTAAGTCTTGGGGTTTGAGAAGTAAAAAATAATTAAAAATTGAAGAAGTAAAGTAAGAAAAAAAGATAGAATTTCAGTTTTAAGGAGTATCTTCGAGAGGAATTAGTTATTAGAAAGTGAAGAAGTAAAGTAAGAAAAGAAGATAGAATTTCAGTTTTAAGTATTATGGTTTGAAAAGTAATAAATAATTAAAAAGTGAAGAAGTAAAGTAAGAAAAGAAGATAGAATTTCAGTTTTAAGTATTGGGGTTTGAAAAGTAATAAATAATTAAAAAGTGAAGAAGTAAAGTAAGAAAAGAAGATAGAATTTCAGTTTTAAGTATTGGGGTTTGAGAAGTAATAAGTAATTAAAAAGTGAAGAAGTAAAGTAAGAAAAGAAGATAGAATTTCAGTTTTAAGGAGTATCTTCGAGAGGAATTAGTTATTAGAAAAGTGAAGAAGTAAAGTAAGAAAAGAAGATAGAATTTCAGTTTTAAGTATTGGGGTTTGAAAAGTAATAAATAATTAAAAAGTGAAGAAGTAAAGTAAGAAAAGAAGATAGAATTTCAGTTTTAAGTATTATGGTTTGAGAAGTAATAAGTAATTAAAAAGTGAAGAAGTAAAGTAAGAAAAGAATATAGAATTTCAGTTTTAAGTATTATGGTTTGAGAAGTAATAAGTAATTAAAAAGTGAAGAAGTAAATTAAGAAAAGAAGATAGAATTTCAGTTTTAAGGAGTATCTTCGAGAGGAATTAGTTATTAGAAAGTGAAGAAGTAAAGTAAGAAAAGAAGATAGAATTTCAGTTTTAAGTATTATGGTTTGAAAAGTAATAAATAATTAAATAGTGAAGAAGTAAAGTAAGAAAAGAAGATAGAATTTCAGTTTTAAGGAGTATCTTCGAGAGGAATTAGCTATTAGAAAAGTGAAGAAGTAAAGTAAGAAAAGAAGATAGAATTTCAGTTTTAAGTATTATGGTTTGAAAAGTAATAAATAATTAAAAAGTGAAGAAGTAAAGTAAGAAAAGAAGATAGAATTTCAGTTTTAAGTATTGGGGTTTGAGAAGTAAAAAATAATTAAAAATTGAAGAAGTAAAGTAAGAAAAAAAGATAGAATTTCAGTTATAAGTATTATCGTTTTAGAAGTTATAAGTAATTTGAAAATTGACGAAGTAAAGTAAGAAAAGAAGATAGAATTTCAGTTTTAAGGAGTATCTTTGAGAGGAATTAGTTATTAGAAAAGTGAAGAAGTAAAGTAAGAAAAGAAGATAGAATTTCAGTTTTAAGTATTGGGGTTTGAAAAGTAATAAATAATTAAAAAGTGAAGAAGTAAAGTTAGAAAAGAAGATAGAATTTCAGTTTTAAGGAGTATCTTCGAGAGGAATTAGTTATTAGAAAAGTGAAGAAGTAAAGTAAGAAAAGAAGATAGAATTTCAGTTTTAAGTATTATGGTTTGAGAAGTAATAAGTGATTAAAAAGTGAAGAAGTAAAGTAAGAAAAGAAGATAGAATTTCAGTTTTAAGTATTATGGTTTGAAAAGTAATAAATAATTAAAAAGTGAAGAAGTGAAGTAAGAAAAGAAGATAGAATTTCAGTTTTAAGTATTATGGTTTGAGAAGTAATAAGTAATTAAAAATTGAAGAAGTAAAGTAAGAAAAAAAGATAGAATTTCAGTTTTAAGGAGTATCTTCGAGAGGAATTAGTTATTAGAAAGTGAAGAAGTAAAGTAAGAAAAGAAGATAGAATTTCAGTTTTAAGTATTATGGTTTGAAAAGTAATAAATAATTAAAAAGTGAAGAAGTAAAGTAAGAAAAGAAGATAGAATTTCAGTTTTAAGTCTTGGGGTTTGAGAAGTAAAAAATAATTAAAAATTGAAGAAGTAAAGTAAGAAAAAAAGATAGAATTTCAGTTTTAAGGAGTATCTTCGAGAGGAATTAGTTATTAGAAAGTGAAGAAGTAAAGTAAGAAAAGAAGATAGAATTTCAGTTTTAAGTATTATGGTTTGAGAAGTAATAAATAATTAAAAAGTGAAGAAGTAAAGTAAGAAAAGAAGATAGAATTTCAGTTTTAAGTATTGGGGTTTGAGAAGTAATAAGTAATTAAAAAGTGAAGAAGTAAATTAGGAAAGAAGATAGAATTTCAGTTTTAAGTATTGGGGTTTGAGAAGTAATAAGTAATTAAAAAGTGAAGAAGTAAAGTAAGAAAAGAAGATAGAATTTCAGTTTTAAGGAGTATCTTCGAGAGGAATTAGTTATTAGAAAAGTGAAGAAGTAAAGTAAGAAAAGAAGATAGAATTTCAGTTTTAAGTATTGGGGTTTGAAAAGTAATAAATAATTAAAAAGTGAAGAAGTAAAGTAAGAAAAGAAGATAGAATTTCAGTTTTAAGTATTATGGTTTGAGAAGTAATAAGTAATTAGAAAGTGAAGAAGTAAAGTAAGAAAAGAAGATAGAATTTCAGTTTTAAGTATTATGGTTTGAAAAGTAATAAATAATTAAAAAGTGAAGAAGTAAAGTAAGAAAAGAAGATAGAATTTCAGTTTTAAGTATTGGGGTTTGAAAAGTAATAAATAATTAAAAATTGAAGAAGTAAAGTAAGAAAAGAAGATAGAATTTCAGTTTTAAGGAGTATCTTCGAGAGGAATTAGTTATTAGAAAGTGAAGAAGTAAAGTAAGAAAAGAAGATAGAATTTCAGTTTTAAGTATTATGGTTTGAAAAGTAATAAATAATTAAATAGTGAAGAAGTAAAGTAAGAAAAGAAGATAGAATTTCAGTTTTAAGGAGTATCTTTGAGAGGAATTAGTTATTAGAAAAGTGAAGAAGTAAATTAAGAAAAGAAGATAGAATTTCAGTTATAAGTATTATCGTTTTAGAAGTTATAGTAATTTGAAAATTGACGAAGTAAAGTAAGAAAAGAAGATAGAATTTCAGTTTTAAGGAGTATCTTCGAGAGGAATTAGTTATTAGAAAAGTGAAGAAGTAAAGTAAGAAAAGAAGATAGAATTTCAGTTTTAAGTATTATGGTTTGAGAAGTAATAAGTAATTAAAAAGTGAAGAAGTAAAGTAAGAAAAGAAGATAGAATTTCAGTTTTAAGGAGTATCTTCGAGAGGAATTAGTTATTAGAAAAGTGAAGAAGTAAAGTAAGAAAAGAAGATAGAATTTCAGTTTTAAGTATTATGGTTAGAAGTAATAAGTAATTTGAAAATTGACGAAGTAAAGTAAGAAAAGAAGATAGAATTTCAGTTTTAAGGAGTATCTTCGAGAGGAATTAGTTATTAGAAAGTGAAGAAGTAAAGTAAGAAAAGAAGATAGAATTTCAGTTATAAGTATTATCGTTTTAGAAGTTATAGTATTTTGAAAAGTAAAGAAGTAAAGTAAGAAAAGAAGATAGAATTTCAGTTTTAAGTATAATGTTTGAGAAGTAATAAGTAATTAAAAAGTGAAGAAGTAAAGTAAGAAAAGAAGATAGAATTTCAGTTTTAAGTATTGGGGTTTGAGAAGTAATAAGTAATTAAAAAGTGAAGAAGTAAATTAGGAAAGAAGATAGAATTTCAGTTTTAAGGAGTATCTTCGAGAGGAATTAGTTATTAGAAAAGTGAAGAAGTAAAGTAAGAAAAGAAGATAGAATTTCAGTTTTAAGTATTGGGGTTTGAAAAGTAATAAATAATTAAAAAGTGAAGAAGTAAAGTAAGAAAAGAAGATAGAATTTCAGTTTTAAGGAGTATCTTCGAGAGGAATTAGTTATTAGAAAGTGAAGAAGTAAAGTAAGAAAAGAAGATAGAATTTCAGTTTTAAGTATTATGGTTTGAAAAGTAATAAATAATTAAATAGTGAAGAAGTAAAGTAAGAAAAGAAGATAGAATTTCAGTTTTAAGTATTGGGGTTTGAGAAGTAATAAGTAATTAAAAAGTGAAGAAGTAAATTAAGAAAAGAAGATAGAATTTCAGTTATAAGTATTATCGTTTTAGAAGTTATAGTATTTTGAAAATTGACGAAGTAAAGTAAGAAAAGAAGATAGAATTTCAGTTTTAAGGAGTATCTTCGAGAGGAATTAGCTATTAGAAAAGTGAAGAAGTAAAGTAAGAAAAGAAGATAGAATTTCAGTTTTAAGTATTATGGTTTGAAAAGTAATAAGTGATTAAAAAGTGAAGAAGTAAAGTAAGAAAAGAAGATAGAATTTCAGTTTTAAGGAGTATCTTAGAGAGGAATACGTTATTAGAAAAGTGAAGAAGTAAAGTAAGAAAAGAAGATAGAATTTCAGTTTTAAGTATTGGGGTTTGAGAAGTAATAAATAATTAAAAATTGAAGAAGTAAAGTAAGAAAAGAAGATAGAATTTCAGTTTTAAGGAGTATCTTCGAGAGGAATTTGTTATTAGAAAGTGAAGAAGTAAAGTAAGAAAAGAAGATAGAATTTCAGTTTTAAGGAGTATCTTCGAGAGGAATTAGCTATTAGAAAAGTGAAGAAGTAAAGTAAGAAAAGAAGATAGAATTTCAGTTTTAAGTATTATGGTTTGAAAAGTAATAAGTAATTAAAAAGTGAAGAAGTAAAGTAAGAAAAGAAGATAGAATTTCAGTTTTAAGGAGTATCTTCGAGAGGAATTAGTTATTAGAAAAGTGAAGAAGTAAAGTAAGAAAAGAAGATAGAATTTCAGTTATAAGTATTATCGTTTTAGAAGTTATAGTATTTTGAAAAGTAAAGAAGTAAAGTAAGAAAAGAAGATAGAATTTCAGTTTTAAGTATTGGGGTTTGAAAAGTAATAAATAATTAAAAAGTGAAGAAGTAAAGTAAGAAAAGAAGATAGAATTTCAGTTTTAAGGAGTATCTTCGAGAGGAATTAGTTATTAGAAAGTGAAGAAGTAAAGTAAGAAAAGAAGATAGAATTTCAGTTTTAAGTATTATGGTTTGAGAAGTAATAAATAATTAAAAAGTGAAGAAGTAAAGTAAGAAAAGAAGATAGAATTTCAGTTTTAAGTATTGGGGTTTGAGAAGTAATAAGTAATTAAAAAGTGAAGAAGTAAATTAGGAAAGAAGATAGAATTTCAGTTTTAAGGAGTATCTTCGAGAGGAATTAGTTATTAGAAAAGTGAAGAAGTAAAGTAAGAAAAGAAGATAGAATTTCAGTTTTAAGTATTGGGGTTTGAAAAGTAATAAATAATTAAAAAGTGAAGAAGTAAAGTAAGAAAAGAAGATAGAATTTCAGTTTTAAGGAGTATCTTCGAGAGGAATTAGTTATTAGAAAGTGAAGAAGTAAAGTAAGAAAAGAAGATAGAATTTCAGTTTTAAGTATTATGGTTTGAAAAGTAATAAATAATTAAATAGTGAAGAAGTAAAGTAAGAAAAGAAGATAGAATTTCAGTTTTAAGGAGTATCTTTGAGAGGAATTAGTTATTAGAAAAGTGAAGAAGTAAATTAAGAAAAGAAGATAGAATTTCAGTTATAAGTATTATCGTTTTAGAAGTTATAGTAATTTGAAAATTGACGAAGTAAAGTAAGAAAAGAAGATAGAATTTCAGTTTTAAGGAGTATCTTCGAGAGGAATTAGTTATTAGAAAAGTGAAGAAGTAAAGTAAGAAAAGAAGATAGAATTTCAGTTTTAAGTATTATGGTTTGAGAAGTAATAAGTAATTAAAAATTGACGAAGTAAAGTAAGAAAAGAAGATAGAATTTCAGTTTTAAGTATTATGGTTTGAGAAGTAATAAGTAATTAAAAAGTGAAGAAGTAAAGTAAGAAAAGAAGATAGAATTTCAGTTTTAAGGAGTATCTTCGAGAGGAATTAGTTATTAGAAAGTGAAGAAGTAAAGTAAGAAAAGAAGATAGAATTTCAGTTTTAAGTATTATGGTTTGAGAAGTAATAAGTAATTAAAAAGTGAAGAAGTAAAGTAAGAAAAGAAGATAGAATTTCAGTTTTAAGGAGTATCTTCTAGAGGAATTAGTTATTAGAAAGTGAAGAAGTAAAGTAAGAAAAGAAGATAGAATTTCAGTTTTAAGTATAATGTTTGAGAAGTAATAAGTAATTAAAAAGTGAAGAAGTAAAGTAAGAAAAGAAGATAGAATTTCAGTTTTAAGGAGTATCTTCGAGAGGAATTAGTTATTAGAAAGTGAAGAAGTAAAGTAAGAAAAGAAGATAGAATTTCAGTTTTAAGTATTATGGTTTGAAAAGTAATAAGTAATTAAAAATTGACGAAGTAAAGTAAGAAAAGAAGATAGAATTTCAGTTTTAAGTATTATGGTTTGAGAAGTAATAAGTAATTTGAAAATTGAAGAAGTAAAGTAAGAAAAGAATATAGAATTTCAGTTTTAAGTATTATGGTTTGAGAAGTAATAAGTAATTAAAAAGTGAAGAAGTAAAGTAAGAAAAGAAGATAGAATTTCAGTTTTAAGTATTGGGGTTTGAGAAGTAATAAGTAATTAAAAAGTGAAGAAGTAAATTAAGAAAAGAAGATAGAATTTCAGTTATAAGTATTATCGTTTTAGAAGTTATAGTATTTTGAAAATTGACGAAGTAAAGTAAGAAAAGAAGATAGAATTTCAGTTTTAAGGAGTATCTTCGAGAGGAATTAGTTATTAGAAAAGTGAAGAAGTAAAGTAAGAAAAGAAGATAGAATTTCAGTTTTAAGTATTATGGTTTGAAAAGTAATAAATAATTAAATAGTGAAGAAGTAAAGTAAGAAAAGAAGATAGAATTTCAGTTTTAAGTATTGGGGTTTGAGAAGTAATAAGTAATTAAAAAGTGAAGAAGTAAATTAAGAAAAGAAGATAGAATTTCAGTTATAAGTATTATCGTTTTAGAAGTTATAGTATTTTGAAAATTGACGAAGTAAAGTAAGAAAAGAAGATAGAATTTCAGTTTTAAGGAGTATCTTCGAGAGGAATTAGTTATTAGAAAAGTGAAGAAGTAAAGTAAGAAAAGAAGATAGAATTTCAGTTTTAAGTATTATGGTTTGAGAAGTAATAAGTAATTAAAAAGTGAAGAAGTAAAGTAAGAAAAGAAGATAGAATTTCAGTTTTAAGGAGTATCTTAGAGAGGAATACGTTATTAGAAAAGTGAAGAAGTAAAGTAAGAAAAGAAGATAGAATTTCAGTTTTAAGTATTGGGGTTTGAGAAGTAATAAATAATTAAAAATTGAAGAAGTAAAGTAAGAAAAGAAGATAGAATTTCAGTTTTAAACATTATGGTTTGAGAAGTAATAAGTAATTAAAAAGTGAAGAAGTAAAGTAAGAAAAGAAGATAGAATTTCAGTTTTAAGGAGTATCTTCTAGAGGAATTAGTTATTAGAAAAGTGAAGAAGTAAAGTAAGAAAAGAAGATAGAATTTCAGTTTTAAGTATAATGTTTGAGAAGTTATAGTATTTTGAAAAGTAAAGAAGTAAAGTAAGAAAAGAAGATAGAATTTCAGTTTTAAGGAGTATCTTCGAGAGGAATTAGTTATTAGAAAGTGAAGAAGTAAAGTAAGAAAAGAAGATAGAATTTCAGTTTTAAGTATTATGGTTTGAAAAGTAATAAATAATTAAAAAGTGAAGAAGTAAAGTAAGAAAAGAAGATAGAATTTCAGTTTTAAGTATTGGGGTTTGAGAAGTAATAAGTAATTAAAAAGTGAAGAAGTAAATTAGGAAAGAAGATAGAATTTCAGTTTTAAGGAGTATCTTCGAGAGGAATTAGTTATTAGAAAAGTGAAGAAGTAAAGTAAGAAAAGAAGATAGAATTTCAGTTTTAAGTATTGGGGTTTGAAAAGTAATAAATAATTAAAAAGTGAAGAAGTAAAGTAAGAAAAGAAGATAGAATTTCAGTTTTAAGGAGTATCTTCGAGAGGAATTAGTTATTAGAAAGTGAAGAAGTAAAGTAAGAAAAGAAGATAGAATTTCAGTTTTAAGTATTATGGTTTGAAAAGTAATAAATAATTAAATAGTGAAGAAGTAAAGTAAGAAAAGAAGATAGAATTTCAGTTTTGAGTATTATGGTTTGAGAAGTAATAAGTAATTAAAAAGTGAAGAAGTAAAGTAAGAAAAGAATATAGAATTTCAGTTTTAAGTATTATGGTTTGAGAAGTAATAAGTAATTAAAAAGTGAAGAAGTAAATTAAGAAAAGAAGATAGAATTTCAGTTTTAAGGAGTATCTTCGAGAGGAATTAGTTATTAGAAAGTGAAGAAGTAAAGTAAGAAAAGAAGATAGAATTTCAGTTTTAAGTATTATGGTTTGAAAAGTAATAAATAATTAAATAGTGAAGAAGTAAAGTAAGAAAAGAAGATAGAATTTCAGTTTTAAGGAGTATCTTCGAGAGGAATTAGCTATTAGAAAAGTGAAGAAGTAAAGTAAGAAAAGAAGATAGAATTTCAGTTTTAAGTATTATGGTTTGAAAAGTAATAAATAATTAAAAAGTGAAGAAGTAAAGTAAGAAAAGAAGATAGAATTTCAGTTTTAAGTATTGGAGTTTGAGAAGTAAAAAATAATTAAAAATTGAAGAAGTAAAGTAAGAAAAAAAGATAGAATTTCAGTTATAAGTATTATCGTTTTAGAAGTTATAAGTAATTTGAAAATTGACGAAGTAAAGTAAGAAAAGAAGATAGAATTTCAGTTTTAAGGAGTATCTTTGAGAGGAATTAGTTATTAGAAAAGTGAAGAAGTAAAGTAAGAAAAGAAGATAGAATTTCAGTTTTAAGTATTGGGGTTTGAAAAGTAATAAATAATTAAAAAGTGAAGAAGTAAAGTAAGAAAAGAAGATAGAATTTCAGTTTTAAGGAGTATCTTCGAGAGGAATTAGTTATTAGAAAAGTGAAGAAGTAAAGTAAGAAAAGAAGATAGAATTTCAGTTTTAAGTATTATGGTTTGAGAAGTAATAAGTGATTAAAAAGTGAAGAAGTAAAGTAAGAAAAGAAGATAGAATTTCAGTTTTAAGTATTATGGTTTGAAAAGTAATAAATAATTAAAAAGTGAAGAAGTAAAGTAAGAAAAGAAGATAGAATTTCAGTTTTAAGTATTGGGGTTTGAGAAGTAAAAAATAATTAAAAATTGAAGAAGTAAAGTAAGAAAAAAAGATAGAATTTCAGTTTTAAGGAGTATCTTCGAGAGGAATTAGTTATTAGAAAGTGAAGAAGTAAAGTAAGAAAAGAAGATAGAATTTCAGTTTTAAGGAGTATCTTCGAGAGGAATTAGTTATTAGAAAGTGAAGAAGTAAAGTAAGAAAAGAAGATAGAATTTCAGTTTTAAGTATTGGGGTTTGAGAAGTAATAAATAATTAAAAATTGAAGAAGTAAAGTAAGAAAAAAAGATAGAATTTCAGTTTTAAGGAGTATCTTCGAGAGGAATTAGTTATTAGAAAGTGAAGAAGTAAAGTAAGAAAAGAAGATAGAATTTCAGTTTTAAGTATTGGGGTTTGAAAAGTAATAAATAATTAAAAAGTGAAGAAGTAAAGTAAGAAAAGAAGATAGAATTTCAGTTTTAAGGAGTATCTTCGAGAGGAATTAGTTATTAGAAAGTGAAGAAGTAAAGTAAGAAAAAAGATAGAATTTCAGTTTTAAGTATTATGGTTTGAAAAGTAATAAATAATTAAAAAGTGAAGAAGTAAAGTAAGAAAAGAAGATAGAATTTCAGTTTTAAGTATTGGGGTTTGAAAAGTAATAAATAATTAAAAATTGAAGAAGTAAAGTAAGAAAAGAAGATAGAATTTCAGTTTTAAGGAGTATCTTCGAGAGGAATTAGTTATTAGAAAGTGAAGAAGTAAAGTAAGAAAAGAAGATAGAATTTCAGTTTTAAGTATTATGGTTTGAAAAGTAATAAATAATTAAATAGTGAAGAAGTAAAGTAAGAAAAGAAGATAGAATTTCAGTTTTAAGGAGTATCTTTGAGAGGAATTAGTTATTAGAAAGTGAAGAAGTAAAGTAAGAAAAGAAGATAGAATTTCAGTTATAAGTATTATCGTTTTAGAAGTTATAGTATTTTGAAAATTGACGAAGTAAAGTAAGAAAAGAAGATAGAATTTCAGTTTTAAGGAGTATCTTCGAGAAGAATTAGTTATTAGAAAAGTGAAGAAGTAAAGTAAGAAAAGAAGATAGAATTTCAGTTTTAAGTATTATGGTTTGAGAAGTAATAAGTAATTAAAAAGTGAAGAAGTAAAGTAAGAAAAGAAGATAGAATTTCAGTTTTAAGGAGTATCTTCGAGAGGAATTAGTTATTAGAAAAGTGAAGAAGTAAAGTAAGAAAAGAAGATAGAATTTCAGTTTTAAGTATTATGGTTAGAAGTAATAAGTAATTTGAAAATTGACGAAGTAAAGTAAGAAAAGAAGATAGAATTTCAGTTTTAAGGAGTATCTTTGAGAGGAATTAGTTATTAGAAAAGTGAAGAAGTAAAGTAAGAAAAGAAGATAGAATTTCAGTTTTAAGGAGTATCTTCTAGAGGAATTAGTTATTAGAAAGTGAAGAAGTAAAGTAAGAAAAGAAGATAGAATTTCAGTTTTAAGTATAATGTTTGAGAAGTAATAAGTAATTAAAAAGTGAAGAAGTAAAGTAAGAAAAGAATATAGAATTTCAGTTTTAAGTATTATGGTTTGAGAAGTAATAAGTAATTAAAAAGTGAAGAAGTAAATTAAGAAAAGAAGATAGAATTTCAGTTTTAAGGAGTATCTTCGAGAGGAATTAGTTATTAGAAAAGTGAAGAAGTAAAGTAAGAAAAGAAGATAGAATTTCAGTTTTAAGTATTGGGGTTTGAAAAGTAATAAATAATTAAAAAGTGAAGAAGTAAAGTAAGAAAAGAAGATAGAATTTCAGTTTTAAGGAGTATCTTCGAGAGGAATTAGTTATTAGAAAGTGAAGAAGTAAAGTAAGAAAAGAAGATAGAATTTCAGTTTTAAGTATTATGGTTTGAAAAGTAATAAATAATTAAAAAGTGAAGAAGTAAAGTAAGAAAAGAAGATAGAATTTCAGTTTTAAGTATTGGGGTTTGAGAAGTAATAAGTAATTAAAAAGTGAAGAAGTAAATTAAGAAAAGAAGATAAAATTTCAGTTATAAGTATTATCGTTTTAGAAGTTATAGTATTTTGAAAATTGACGAAGTAAAGTAAGAAAAGAAGATAGAATTTCAGTTTTAAGGAGTATCTTCGAGAGGAATTAGTTATTAGAAAAGTGAAGAAGTAAAGTAAGAAAAGAAGATAGAATTTCAGTTTTAAGTATTATGGTTTGAGAAGTAATAAGTAATTAAAAAGTGAAGAAGTAAAGTAAGAAAAGAAGATAGAATTTCAGTTTTAAGGAGTATCTTCGAGAGGAATTAGTTATTAGAAAAGTGAAGAAGTAAAGTAAGAAAAGAAGATAGAAATTCAGTTTTAAGTATTGGGGTTTGAGAAGTAATAAATAATTAAAAATTGAAGAAGTAAAGTAAGAAAAGAAGATAGAATATCAGTTTTAAACATTATGGTTTGAGAAGTAATAAGTAATTAAAAAGTGAAGAAGTAAAGTAAGAAAAGAAGATAGAATTTCAGTTTTAAGGAGTATCTTCTAGAGGAATTAGTTATTAGAAAAGTGAAGAAGTAAAGTAAGAAAAGAAGATAGAATTTCAGTTTTAAGTATTGGGGTTTGAGAAGTAATAAATAATTAAAAATTGAAGAAGTAAAGTAAGAAAAAAAGATAGAATTTCAGTTTTAAGGAGTATCTTCGAGAGGAATTAGTTATTAGAAAGTGAAGAAGTAAAGTAAGAAAAGAAGATAGAATTTCAGTTTTAAGTATTATGGTTTGAAAAGTAATAAATAATTAAAAAGTGAAGAAGTAAAGTAAGAAAAGAAGATAGAATTTCAGTTTTAAGTATTGGGGTTTGAGAAGTAATAAGTAATTAAAAAGTGAAGAAGTAAATTAAGAATAGAAGATAGAATTTCAGTTTTAAGGAGTATCTTCGAGAGGAATTAGTTATTAGAAAGTGAAGAAGTAAAGTAAGAAAAGAAGATAGAATTTCAGTTTTAAGTATTGGGGTTTGAAAAGTAATAAATAATTAAAAAGTGAAGAAGTAAAGTAAGAAAAGAAGATAGAATTTCAGTTTTAAGGAGTATCTTCGAGAGGAATTAGTTATTAGAAAGTGAAGAAGTAAAGTAAGAAAAAAGATAGAATTTCAGTTTTAAGTATTATGGTTTGAAAAGTAATAAATAATTAAAAAGTGAAGAAGTAAAGTAAGAAAAGAAGATAGAATTTCAGTTTTAAGTATTGGGGTTTGAAAAGTAATAAATAATTAAAAATTGAAGAAGTAAAGTAAGAAAAGAAGATAGAATTTCAGTTTTAAGGAGTATCTTCGAGAGGAATTAGTTATTAGAAAGTGAAGAAGTAAAGTAAGAAAAGAAGATAGAATTTCAGTTTTAAGTATTATGGTTTGAAAAGTAATAAATAATTAAATAGTGAAGAAGTAAAGTAAGAAAAGAAGATAGAATTTCAGTTTTAAGGAGTATCTTTGAGAGGAATTAGTTATTAGAAAGTGAAGAAGTAAAGTAAGAAAAGAAGATAGAATTTCAGTTATAAGTATTATCGTTTTAGAAGTTATAGTAATTTGAAAATTGACGAAGTAAAGTAAGAAAAGAAGATAGAATTTCAGTTTTAAGGAGTATCTTCGAGAAGAATTAGTTATTAGAAAAGTGAAGAAGTAAAGTAAGAAAAGAAGATAGAATTTCAGTTTTAAGTATTATGGTTTGAGAAGTAATAAGTAATTAAAAAGTGAAGAAGTAAAGTAAGAAAAGAAGATAGAATTTCAGTTTTAAGGAGTATCTTCGAGAGGAATTAGTTATTAGAAAAGTGAAGAAGTAAAGTAAGAAAAGAAGATAGAATTTCAGTTTTAAGTATTATGGTTAGAAGTAATAAGTAATTTGAAAATTGACGAAGTAAAGTAAGAAAAGAAGATAGAATTTCAGTTTTAAGGAGTATCTTTGAGAGGAATTAGTTATTAGAAAAGTGAAGAAGTAAAGTAAGAAAAGAAGATAGAATTTCAGTTTTAAGGAGTATCTTCTAGAGGAATTAGTTATTAGAAAGTGAAGAAGTAAAGTAAGAAAAGAAGATAGAATTTCAGTTTTAAGTATAATGTTTGAGAAGTAATAAGTAATTAAAAAGTGAAGAAGTAAAGTAAGAAAAGAAGATAGAATTTCAGTTTTAAGTATTGGGGTTTGAGAAGTAATAAGTAATTAAAAAGTGAAGAAGTAAATTAGGAAAGAAGATAGAATTTCAGTTTTAAGGAGTATCTTCGAGAGGAATTAGTTATTAGAAAAGTGAAGAAGTAAAGTAAGAAAAGAAGATAGAATTTCAGTTTTAAGTATTGGGGTTTGAAAAGTAATAAATAATTAAAAAGTGAAGAAGTAAAGTAAGAAAAGAAGATAGAATTTCAGTTTTAAGGAGTATCTTCGAGAGGAATTAGTTATTAGAAAGTGAAGAAGTAAAGTAAGAAAAGAAGATAGAATTTCAGTTTTAAGTATTATGGTTTGAAAAGTAATAAATAATTAAAAAGTGAAGAAGTAAAGTAAGAAAAGAAGATAGAATTTCAGTTTTAAGTATTGGGGTTTGAGAAGTAATAAGTAATTAAAAAGTGAAGAAGTAAATTAAGAAAAGAAGATAAAATTTCAGTTATAAGTATTATCGTTTTAGAAGTTATAGTATTTTGAAAATTGACGAAGTAAAGTAAGAAAAGAAGATAGAATTTCAGTTTTAAGGAGTATCTTCGAGAGGAATTAGTTATTAGAAAAGTGAAGAAGTAAAGTAAGAAAAGAAGATAGAATTTCAGTTTTAAGTATTGGGGTTTGAGAAGTAATAAATAATTTGAGAAGTGAAGAAGTTAGGTAAGAAAAGAAGATAGAATTTCAGTTTTAAGGAGTATCTTCGAGAGGAATTAGTTATTAGAAAAGTGAAGAAGTAAAGTAAGAAAAGAAGATAGAAATTCAGTTTTAAGTATTGGGGTTTGAGAAGTAATAAATAATTAAAAATTGAAGAAGTAAAGTAAGAAAAGAAGATAGAATATCAGTTTTAAACATTATGGTTTGAGAAGTAATAAGTAATTAAAAAGTGAAGAAGTAAAGTAAGAAAAGAAGATAGAATTTCAGTTTTAAGGAGTATCTTCTAGAGGAATTAGTTATTAGAAAAGTGAAGAAGTAAAGTAAGAAAAGAAGATAGAATTTCAGTTTTAAGTATAATGTTTGAGAAGTTATAGTATTTTGAAAAGTAAAGAAGTAAAGTAAGAAAAGAAGATAGAATTTCAGTTTTAAGGAGTATCTTCGAGAGGAATTAGTTATTAGAAAGTGAAGAAGTAAAGTAAGAAAAGAAGATAGAATTTCAGTTTTAAGTATTATGGTTTGAGAAGTAATAAGTGATTAAAAAGTGAAGAAGTAAAGTAAGAAAAGAAGATAGAATTTCAGTTTTAAGTATTATGGTTTGAAAAGTAATAAATAATTAAAAAGTGAAGAAGTAAAGTAAGAAAAGAAGATAGAATTTCAGTTTTAAGTATTGGGGTTTGAGAAGTAAAAAATAATTAAAAATTGAAGAAGTAAAGTAAGAAAAGAAGATAGAATTTCAGTTTTAAGGAGTATCTTCGAGAGGAATTAGTTATTAGAAAGTGAAGAAGTAAAGTAAGAAAAGAAGATAGAATTTCAGTTTTAAGTATTATGGTTTGAAAAGTAATAAATAATTAAAAAGTGAAGAAGTAAAGTAAGAAAAGAAGATAGAATTTCAGTTTTAAGTATTGGGGTTTGAAAAGTAATAAATAATTAAAAAGTGAAGAAGTAAAGTAAGAAAAGAAGATAGAATTTCAGTTTTAAGGAGTATCTTCGAGAGGAATTAGTTATTAGAAAGTGAAGAAGTAAAGTAAGAAAAGAAGATAGAATTTCAGTTTTAAGTATTATGGTTTGAAAAGTAATAAATAATTAAAAAGTGAAGAAGTAAAGTAAGAAAAGAAGATAGAATTTCAGTTTTAAGTATTGGGGTTTGAGAAGTAATAAGTAATTAAAAAGTGAAGAAGTAAATTAGGAAAGAAGATAGAATTTCAGTTTTAAGGAGTATCTTCGAGAGGAATTAGTTATTAGAAAAGTGAAGAAGTAAAGTAAGAAAAGAAGATAGAATTTCAGTTTTAAGTATTGGGGTTTGAAAAGTAATAAATAATTAAAAAGTGAAGAAGTAAAGTAAGAAAAGAAGATAGAATTTCAGTTTTAAGGAGTATCTTCGAGAGGAATTAGTTATTAGAAAGTGAAGAAGTAAAGTAAGAAAAGAAGATAGAATTTCAGTTTTAAGTATTATGGTTTGAAAAGTAATAAATAATTAAATAGTGAAGAAGTAAAGTAAGAAAAGAAGATAGAATTTCAGTTTTAAGTATTATGGTTTGAGAAGTAATAAGTAATTAAAAAGTGAAGAAGTAAAGTAAGAAAAGAATATAGAATTTCAGTTTTAAGTATTATGGTTTGAGAAGTAATAAGTAATTAAAAAGTGAAGAAGTAAATTAAGAAAAGAAGATAGAATTTCAGTTTTAAGGAGTATCTTCGAGAGGAATTAGTTATTAGAAAGTGAAGAAGTAAAGTAAGAAAAGAAGATAGAATTTCAGTTTTAAGTATTATGGTTTGAAAAGTAATAAATAATTAAATAGTGAAGAAGTAAAGTAAGAAAAGAAGATAGAATTTCAGTTTTAAGGAGTATCTTCGAGAGGAATTAGCTATTAGAAAAGTGAAGAAGTAAAGTAAGAAAAGAAGATAGAATTTCAGTTTTAAGTATTATGGTTTGAAAAGTAATAAATAATTAAAAAGTGAAGAAGTAAAGTAAGAAAAGAAGATAGAATTTCAGTTTTAAGTATTATGGTTTGAGAAGTAAAAAATAATTAAAAATTGAAGAAGTAAAGTAAGAAAAAAAGATAGAATTTCAGTTATAAGTATTATCGTTTTAGAAGTTATAAGTAATTTGAAAATTGACGAAGTAAAGTAAGAAAAGAAGATAGAATTTCAGTTTTAAGGAGTATCTTTGAGAGGAATTAGTTATTAGAAAAGTGAAGAAGTAAAGTAAGAAAAGAAGATAGAATTTCAGTTTTAAGTATTATGGTTTGAGAAGTAATAAGTAATTAAAAAGTGAAGAAGTAAAGTAAGAAAAGAATATAGAATTTCAGTTTTAAGGAGTATCTTCGAGAGGAATTAGCTATTAGAAAAGTGAAGAAGTAAAGTAAGAAAAGAAGATAGACTTTCAGTTTTAAGTATTATGGTTTGAGAAGTAATAAGTGATTAAAAAGTGAAGAAGTAAAGTAAGAAAAGAAGATAGAATTTCAGTTTTAAGGAGTATCTTTGAGAGGAATTAGTTATTAGAAAAGTGAAGAAGTAAAGTAAGAAAAGAAGATAGAATTTCAGTTTTAAGTATTATGGTTTGAGAAGTAATAAGTAATTAAAAAGTGAAGAAGTAAAGTAAGAAAAGAAGATAGAATTTCAGTTTTAAGTATTGGGGTTTGAGAAGTAAAAAATAATTAAAAATTGAAGAAGTAAAGTAAGAAAAAAAGATAGAATTTCAGTTATAAGTATTATCGTTTTAGAAGTTATAAG
>CAMPDV010001881.1:0-83095 GCA_946699065.1 Loxodes magnus | reverse complement strand
GCTGTGGCTATATCCAGTGATTCAGAGTTCATCGTATCGGGAAGTTGAGATAATACGGTTATACTATCGGACGTCAAGACAGGTACCTGTAAGACCATGAGTGGTCACACTAGTTATGTATTATATGTGGCTATATCCAGTGATTCAGAGTTCATCGTATCGGGAAGTAGAGATAAGACGGTGAGACTATGGGACGTCAAGACAGGTACCTGTAAGACCATGAGTGGTCACACAGATTCTGTATATGCTGTGGCTATATCCAGTAATTAAGAGTTCATCGTATCGGGAAGTAGAGATGAGACGGTGAGACTATGGGACGTCAAGACAGGTACCTGTAAGACCATGAGTGGTCACACAGATTCTGTATATGCTGTGGCTATATCCAGTGATTCAGAGTTCATCGTATCGGGAAGTAGAGATAAGACGGTGAGACTATGGGACGTCAAGACAGGTACCTGTAAGACCATGAGTGGTCACACAGATTCTGTATATGCTGTGGCTATATCCAGTGATTCAGAGTTCATCGTATCGGGAAGTTATGATAATACGGTGAGACTATGGGACGTCAAGACAGGTACCTGTAAGACCATGAGTGGTCACACTAGTTATGTAAATGCTGTGGCTATATCCAGTGATTCAGAGTTCATCGTATCGGGAAGTAGAGATGAGACGGTGAGACTATGGGACGTCAAGACAGGTACCTGTAAGACCATGAGTGGTCACACAGGTTATGTATATGCTGTGGCTATATCCAGTGATTCAGAGTTCATCGTATCGGGAAGTTATGATTATACGGTGAGACTATGGGACGTCAAGACAGGTACCTGTAAGACCATGAGTGGTCACACATATTCTCTTTATGCTGTGGCTATATCCAGTGATTCAGAGTTCATCGTATCGGGAAGTAGAGATAAGACGGTGAGACTATGGGACGTCAAGACAGGTACCTGTAAGACCATGAGTGGTCACACAGATTCTGTATATGCTGTGGCTATATCCAGTGATTCAGAGTTCATCGTATCGGGAAGTAGAGATGAGACGGTGAGACTATGGGACGTCAAGACAGGTACCTGTAAGACCATGAGTGGTCACACAGATTCTGTAAGATCTGTGGCTATATCCAGTGATTCAGAGTTCATCGTATCGGGAAGTAGAGATAAGACGGTGAGACTATGGGACGTCAAGACAGGTACCTGTAAGACCATGAGTGGTCACACTAGTTATGTATATGCTGTGGCTATATCCAGTGATTAAGAGTTCATCGTATCGGGAAGTAGAGATAAGACGGTGAGACTATGGGACGTCAAGACAGGTACCTGTAAGACCATGAGTGGTCACACTAGTTATGTAAATGCTGTGGCTATATCCAGTGATTCAGAGTTCATCGTATCGGGAAGTAGAGATAAGACGGTGAGACTATGGGACGTCAAGACAGGTACCTGTAAGACCATGAGTGGTCACACATAGTATGTATCTGCTGTGGCTATATCCAGTGATTCAGAGTTCATCGTATCGGGAAGTAGAGATAAGACGGTGAGACTATGGGACGTCAAGACAGGTACCTGTAAGACCATGAGTGGTCACACAGATTCTGTATATGCTGTGGCTATATCCAGTGATTCAGAGTTCATCGTATCGGGAAGTAGAGATAAGACGGTGAGACTATGGGACGTCAAGACAGGTACCTGTAAGACCATGAGTGGTCACACTAGTTATGTATTATCTGTGGCTATATCCAGTGATTCAGAGTTCATCGTATCGGGAAGTAGAGATAAGACGGTGAGACTATGGGACGTCAAGACAGGTACCTGTAAGACCATGAGTGGTCACACATGGTATGTATCTGCTGTGGCTATATCCAGTGATTCAGAGTTCATCGTATCGGGAAGTAGAGATAAGACGGTGAGACTATGGGACGTCAAGACAGGTACCTGTAAGACCATGAGTGGTCACACTAGTTATGTATTATCTGTGGCTATATCCAGTGATTCAGAGTTCATCGTATCGGGAAGTAGAGATAAGACGGTGAGACTATGGGACGTCAAGACAGGTACCTGTAAGACCATGAGTGGTCACACATGGTATGTATCTGCTGTGGCTATATCCAGTGATTCAGAGTTCATCGTATCGGGAAGTAGAGATAAGACGGTGAGACTATGGGACGTCAAGACAGGTACCTGTAAGACCATGAGTGGTCACACTAGTTATGTATTATCTGTGGCTATATCCAGTGATTCAGAGTTCATCGTATCGGGAAGTGGAGATAATACGGTGAGACTATGGGACGTCAAGACAGGTACCTGTAAGACCATGAGTGGTCACACTAGTTATGTATTATCTGTGGCTATATCCAGTGATTAAGAGTTCATCGTATCGGGAAGTGTAGATAAGACGGTGAGACTATGGGACGTCAAGACAGGTACCTGTAAGACCAAGAGTGGTCACACTAGTTATGTATTATCTGTGGCTATATCCAGTGATTCAGAGTTCATCGTATCGGGAAGTAGAGATAAGACGGTGAGACTATGGGACGTCAAGACAGGTACCTGTAAGACCATGAGTGGTCACACTAGTTATGTATTATCTGTGGCTATATCCAGTGATTCAGAGTTCATCGTATCGGGAAGTAGAGATAAGACGGTGAGACTATGGGACGTCAAGACAGGTACCTGTAAGACCATGAGTGGTCACACATGGTATGTATCTGCTGTGGCTATATCCAGTGATTCAGAGTTCATCGTATCGGGAAGTAGAGATAAGACGGTGAGACTATGGGACGTCAAGACAGGTACCTGTAAGACCATGAGTGGTCACACTGATTCTGTAAATGCTGTTGCTATATCCAGTGATTCAGAGTTCATCGTATCGGGAAGTAGAGATAAGACGGTGAGACTATGGGACGTCAAGACAGGTACCTGTAAGACCATGAGTGGTCACACAGATTCTGTATATGCTGTGGCTATATCCAGTGATTCAGAGTTCATCGTATCGGGAAGTTATGATTATACGGTGAGACTATGGGACGTCAAGACAGGTACCTGTAAGACCATGAGTGGTCACACTAGTTATGTAAATGCTGTGGCTATATCCAGTGATTCAGAGTTCATCGTATCGGGAAGTAGAGATGAGACGGTGAGACTATGGGACGTCAAGACAGGTACCTGTAAGACCATGAGTGGTCACACTAGTTATGTATTATCTGTGGCTATATCCAGTGATTCAGAGTTCATCGTATCGGGAAGTTGAGATAATACGGTTATACTATGGGACGTCAAGACAGGTACCTGTAAGACCATGAGTGGTCACACTAGTTATGTATTATCTGTGGCTATATCCAGTGATTCAGAGTTCATCGTATCGGGAAGTAGAGATGAGACGGTGAGACTATGGGACGTCAAGACAGGTACCTGTAAGACCATGAGTGGTCACACTAGTTATGTATTATCTGTGGCTATATCCAGTGATTCAGAGTTCATCGTATCGGGAAGTGGAGATAATACGGTGAGACTATGGGACGTCAAGACAGGTACCTGTAAGACCATGAGTGGTCACACTAGTTATGTAAATGCTGTGGCTATATCCAGTGATTCAGAGTTCATCGTATCGGGAAGTGGAGATAATACTGTGAGACTATGGGACGTCAAGACAGGTACCTGTAAGACCATGAGTGGTCACACTAGTTCTGTATATGCTGTGGCTATATCCAGTGATTCAGAGTTCATCGTATCGGGAAGTTATGATAATACGGTGAGACTATGGGACGTCAAGACAGGTACCTGTAAGACCATGAGTGGTCACACAGATTCTGTATATGCTGTGGCTATATCCAGTGATTCAGAGTTCATCGTATCGGGAAGTTATGATAATACGGTGAGACTATGGGACGTCAAGACAGGTACCTGTAAGACCATGAGTGGTCACACTAGTTATGTATTATCTGTGGCTATATCCAGTGATTCAGAGTTCATCGTATCGGGAAGTGGAGATAATACGGTGAGACTATGGGACGTCAAGACAGGTACCTGTAAGACCATGAGTGGTCACACTAGTTCTGTATATGCTGTGGCTATATCCAGTGATTCAGAGTTCATCGTATCGGGAAGTAGAGATGAGACGGTGAGACTATGGGACGTCAAGACAGGTACCTGTAAGACCATGAGTGGTCACACTAGTTATGTATTATCTGTGGCTATATCCAGTGATTCAGAGTTCATCGTATCGGGAAGTAGAGATAAGACGGTGAGACTATGGGACGTCAAGACAGGTACCTGTAAGACCATGAGTGGTCACACATATTCTGTAAGATCTGTGGCTATATCCAGTGATTCAGAGTTCATCGTATCGGGAAGTAGAGATGAGACGGTGAGACTATGGGACGTCAAGACAGGTACCTGTAAGACCATGAGTGGTCACACATATTCTCTATATGCTGTGGCTATATCCAGTATTCAGAGTTCATCGTATCGGGAAGTGTAGATAAGACGGTGAGACTATGGGACGTCAAGACAGGTACCTGTAAGACCATGAGTGGTCACACTAGTTATGTATTATCTGTGGCTATATCCAGTGATTCAGAGTTCATCGTATCGGGAAGTAGAGATAAGACGGTGAGACTATGGGACGTCAAGACAGGTACCTGTAAGACCATGAGTGGTCACACATATTCTCTATATGCTGTGGCTATATCCAGTGATTCAGAGTTCATCGTATCGGGAAGTAGAGATGAGACGGTGAGACTATGGGACGTCAAGACAGGTACCTGTAAGACCATGAGTGGTCACACAGGTTATGTATATGCTGTGGCTATATCCAGTGATTCAGAGTTCATCGTATCGGGAAGTTATGATTATACGGTGAGACTATGGGACGTCAAGACAGGTACCTGTAAGACCATGAGTGGTCACACATATTCTCTATATGCTGTGGCTATATCCAGTGATTCAGAGTTCATCGTATCGGGAAGTAGAGATAAGACGGTGAGACTATGGGACGTCAAGACAGGTACCTGTAAGACCATGAGTGGTCACACAGATTCTGTATATGCTGTGGCTATATCCAGTGATTCAGAGTTCATCGTATCGGGAAGTAGAGATGAGACGGTGAGACTATGGGACGTCAAGACAGGTACCTGTAAGACCATGAGTGGTCACACAGATTCTGTATATGCTGTGGCTATATCCAGTGATTCAGAGTTCATCGTATCGGGAAGTAGAGATAAGACGGTGAGACTATGGGACGTCAAGACAGGTACCTGTAAGACCATGAGTGGTCACACATGGTATGTATCTGCTGTGGCTATATCCAGTGATTAAGAGTTCATCGTATCGGGAAGTGTAGATAAGACGGTGAGACTATGGGACGTCAAGACAGGTACCTGTAAGACCATGAGTGGTCACACTAGTTATGTAAATGCTGTGGCTATATCCAGTGATTCAGAGTTCATCGTATCGGGAAGTTATGATAATACGGTGAGACTATGGGACGTCAAGACAGGTACCTGTAAGACCATGAGTGGTCACACTAGTTATGTATTATCTGTGGCTATATCCAGTGATTCAGAGTTCATCGTATCGGGAAGTGGAGATAATACGGTGAGACTATGGGACGTCAAGACAGGTACCTGTAAGACCATGAGTGGTCACACTAGTTATGTATTATCTGTGGCTATATCCAGTGATTCAGAGTTCATCGTATCGGGAAGTGTAGATAAGACGGTGAGACTATGGGACGTCAAGACAGGTACCTGTAAGACCAAGAGTGGTCACACTAGTTATGTATTATCTGTGGCTATATCCAGTGATTCAGAGTTCATCGTATCGGGAAGTTGAGATAAGACGGTGAGACTATGGGACGTCAAGACAGGTACCTGTAAGACCATGAGTGGTCACACATATTCTCTTTATGCTGTGGCTATATCCAGTGATTCAGAGTTCATCGTATCGGGAAGTAGAGATAATACGGTGAGACTATGGGACGTCAAGACAGGTACCTGTAAGACCATGAGTGGTCACACTAGTTATGTATATGCTGTGGCTATATCCAGTGATTAAGAGTTTATCGTATCGGGAAGTAGAGATGAGACGGTGAGACTATGGGACGTCAAGACAGGTACCTGGAAGACCATGAGTGGTCACACTAGTTATGTATCTGCTGTGGCTATATCCAGTGATTCAGAGTTCATCGTATCGGGAAGTAGAGATAATACGGTGAGACTATGGGACGTCAAGACAGGTACCTGTAAGACCATGAGTGGTCACACTAGTTATGTATTATCTGTGGCTATATCCAGTGATTCAGAGTTCATCGTATCGGGAAGTTGAGATAATACGGTTATACTATCGGACGTCAAGACAGGTACCTGTAAGACCATGAGTGGTCACACTAGTTATGTATTATATGTGGCTATATCCAGTGATTCAGAGTTCATCGTATCGGGAAGTAGAGATAAGACGGTGAGACTATGGGACGTCAAGACAGGTACCTGTAAGACCATGAGTGGTCACACTAGTTATGTATTATCTGTGGCTATATCCAGTGATTCAGAGTTCATCGTATCGGGAAGTAGAGATGAGACGGTGAGACTATGGGACGTCAAGACAGGTACCTGTAAGACCATGAGTGGTCACACTGATTCTGTAAATGCTGTTGCTATATCCAGTGATTCAGAGTTCATCGTATCGGGAAGTAGAGATAAGACGGTGAGACTATGGGACGTCAAGACAGGTACCTGTAAGACCATGAGTGGTCACACAGATTCTGTATATGCTGTGGCTATATCCAGTGATTCAGAGTTCATCGTATCGGGAAGTAGAGATGAGACGGTGAGACTATGGGACGTCAAGACAGGTACCTGTAAGACCATGAGTGGTCACACAGATTCTGTAAGATCTGTGGCTATATCCAGTGATTCAGAGTTCATCGTATCGGGAAGTAGAGATAAGACGGTGAGACTATGGGACGTCAAGACAGGTACCTGTAAGACCATGAGTGGTCACACTAGTTATGTATATGCTGTGGCTATATCCAGTGATTAAGAGTTCATCGTATCGGGAAGTAGAGATAAGACGGTGAGACTATGGGACGTCAAGACAGGTACCTGTAAGACCATGAGTGGTCACACTAGTTATGTATATGCTGTGGCTATATCCAGTGATTAAGAGTTTATCGTATCGGGAAGTAGAGATGAGACGGTGAGACTATGGGACGTCAAGACAGGTACCTGGAAGACCATGAGTGGTCACACTAGTTATGTATCTGCTGTGGCTATATCCAGTGATTCAGAGTTCATCGTATCGGGAAGTGGAGATAATACGGTGAGACTATGGGACGTCAAGACAGGTACCTGTAAGACCATGAGTGGTCACACTAGTTATGTATATGCTGTGGCTATATCCAGTGATTAAGAGTTTATCGTATCGGGAAGTAGAGATAATACGGTGAGACTATGGGACGTCAAGACAGGTACCTGTAAGACCATGAGTGGTCACACTAGTTATGTATTATCTGTGGCTATATCCAGTGATTCAGAGTTCATCGTATCGGGAAGTAGAGATAATACGGTGAGACTATGGGACGTCAAGACAGGTACCTGTAAGACCATGAGTGGTCACACTAGTTATGTATTATCTGTGGCTATATCCAGTGATTCAGAGTTCATCGTATCGGGAAGTAGAGATGAGACGGTGAGACTATGGGACGTCAAGACAGGTACCTGTAAGACCATGAGTGGTCACACAGATTCTGTAAATGCTGTTGCTATATCCAGTGATTCAGAGTTCATCGTATCGGGAAGTAGAGATAAGACGGTGAGACTATGGGACGTCAAGACAGGTACCTGGAAGACCATGAGTGGTCACACTAGTTATGTATCTGCTGTGGCTATATCCAGTGATTCAGAGTTCATCGTATCGGGAAGTAGAGATAATACGGTGAGACTATGGGACGTCAAGACAGGTACCTGTAAGACCATGAGTGGTCACACTAGTTATGTATTATCTGTGGCTATATCCAGTGATTCAGAGTTCATCGTATCGGGAAGTAGAGATAAGACGGTGAGACTATGGGACGTCAAGACAGGTACCTGTAAGACCATGAGTGGTCACACTAGTTATGTATTATCTGTGGCTATATCCAGTGATTCAGAGTTCATCGTATCGGGAAGTAGAGATGAGACGGTGAGACTATGGGACGTCAAGACAGGTACCTGTAAGACCATGAGTGGTCACACTGATTCTGTAAATGCTGTGGCTATATCCAGTGATTCAGAGTTCATCGTATCGGGAAGTAGAGATAAGACGGTGAGACTATGGGACGTCAAGACAGGTACCTGTAAGACCATGAGTGGTCACACTAGTTATGTATATGCTGTGGCTATATCCAGTGATTAAGAGTTCATCGTATCGGGAAGTAGAGATAAGACGGTGAGACTATGGGACGTCAAGACAGGTACCTGTAAGACCATGAGTGGTCACACTAGTTATGTATATGCTGTGGCTATATCCAGTGATTAAGAGTTTATCGTATCGGGAAGTAGAGATGAGACGGTGAGACTATGGGACGTCAAGACAGGTACCTGGAAGACCATGAGTGGTCACACTAGTTATGTATCTGCTGTGGCTATATCCAGTGATTCAGAGTTCATCGTATCGGGAAGTAGAGATAATACGGTGAGACTATGGGACGTCAAGACAGGTACCTGTAAGACCATGAGTGGTCACACTAGTTATGTATTATCTGTGGCTATATCCAGTGATTCAGAGTTCATCGTATCGGGAAGTTGAGATAATACGGTTATACTATCGGACGTCAAGACAGGTACCTGTAAGACCATGAGTGGTCACACTAGTTATGTATTATATGTGGCTATATCCAGTGATTCAGAGTTCATCGTATCGGGAAGTAGAGATAAGACGGTGAGACTATGGGACGTCAAGACAGGTACCTGTAAGACCATGAGTGGTCACACTAGTTATGTATTATCTGTGGCTATATCCAGTGATTCAGAGTTCATCGTATCGGGAAGTAGAGATGAGACGGTGAGACTATGGGACGTCAAGACAGGTACCTGTAAGACCATGAGTGGTCACACTGATTCTGTAAATGCTGTTGCTATATCCAGTGATTCAGAGTTCATCGTATCGGGAAGTAGAGATAAGACGGTGAGACTATGGGACGTCAAGACAGGTACCTGTAAGACCATGAGTGGTCACACAGATTCTGTATATGCTGTGGCTATATCCAGTGATTCAGAGTTCATCGTATCGGGAAGTAGAGATGAGACGGTGAGACTATGGGACGTCAAGACAGGTACCTGTAAGACCATGAGTGGTCACACAGATTCTGTAAGATCTGTGGCTATATCCAGTGATTCAGAGTTCATCGTATCGGGAAGTAGAGATAAGACGGTGAGACTATGGGACGTCAAGACAGGTACCTGTAAGACCATGAGTGGTCACACTAGTTATGTATATGCTGTGGCTATATCCAGTGATTAAGAGTTCATCGTATCGGGAAGTAGAGATAAGACGGTGAGACTATGGGACGTCAAGACAGGTACCTGTAAGACCATGAGTGGTCACACTAGTTATGTATATGCTGTGGCTATATCCAGTGATTAAGAGTTTATCGTATCGGGAAGTAGAGATGAGACGGTGAGACTATGGGACGTCAAGACAGGTACCTGGAAGACCATGAGTGGTCACACTAGTTATGTATCTGCTGTGGCTATATCCAGTGATTCAGAGTTCATCGTATCGGGAAGTGGAGATAATACGGTGAGACTATGGGACGTCAAGACAGGTACCTGTAAGACCATGAGTGGTCACACTAGTTATGTATATGCTGTGGCTATATCCAGTGATTAAGAGTTTATCGTATCGGGAAGTAGAGATAATACGGTGAGACTATGGGACGTCAAGACAGGTACCTGTAAGACCATGAGTGGTCACACTAGTTATGTATTATCTGTGGCTATATCCAGTGATTCAGAGTTCATCGTATCGGGAAGTAGAGATAATACGGTGAGACTATGGGACGTCAAGACAGGTACCTGTAAGACCATGAGTGGTCACACTAGTTATGTATTATCTGTGGCTATATCCAGTGATTCAGAGTTCATCGTATCGGGAAGTAGAGATGAGACGGTGAGACTATGGGACGTCAAGACAGGTACCTGTAAGACCATGAGTGGTCACACAGATTCTGTAAATGCTGTTGCTATATCCAGTGATTCAGAGTTCATCGTATCGGGAAGTAGAGATAAGACGGTGAGACTATGGGACGTCAAGACAGGTACCTGGAAGACCATGAGTGGTCACACTAGTTATGTATCTGCTGTGGCTATATCCAGTGATTCAGAGTTCATCGTATCGGGAAGTAGAGATAATACGGTGAGACTATGGGACGTCAAGACAGGTACCTGTAAGACCATGAGTGGTCACACTAGTTATGTATTATCTGTGGCTATATCCAGTGATTCAGAGTTCATCGTATCGGGAAGTAGAGATAAGACGGTGAGACTATGGGACGTCAAGACAGGTACCTGTAAGACCATGAGTGGTCACACTAGTTATGTATTATCTGTGGCTATATCCAGTGATTCAGAGTTCATCGTATCGGGAAGTAGAGATGAGACGGTGAGACTATGGGACGTCAAGACAGGTACCTGTAAGACCATGAGTGGTCACACTGATTCTGTAAATGCTGTGGCTATATCCAGTGATTCAGAGTTCATCGTATCGGGAAGTAGAGATAAGACGGTGAGACTATGGGACGTCAAGACAGGTACCTGTAAGACCATGAGTGGTCACACTAGTTATGTATATGCTGTGGCTATATCCAGTGATTAAGAGTTCATCGTATCGGGAAGTAGAGATAAGACGGTGAGACTATGGGACGTCAAGACAGGTACCTGTAAGACCATGAGTGGTCACACTAGTTATGTATATGCTGTGGCTATATCCAGTGATTAAGAGTTTATCGTATCGGGAAGTAGAGATGAGACGGTGAGACTATGGGACGTCAAGACAGGTACCTGGAAGACCATGAGTGGTCACACTAGTTATGTATCTGCTGTGGCTATATCCAGTGATTCAGAGTTCATCGTATCGGGAAGTTATGATAATACGGTGAGACTATGGGACGTCAAGACAGGTACCTGTAAGACCATGAGTGGTCACACTAGTTATGTATATGCTGTGGCTATATCCAGTGATTAAGAGTTTATCGTATCGGGAAGTAGAGATGAGACGGTGAGACTATGGGACGTCAAGACAGGTACCTGTAAGACCATGAGTGGTCACACTAGTTATGTATTATCTGTGGCTATATCCAGTGATTCAGAGTTCATCGTATCGGGAAGTAGAGATAATACGGTGAGACTATGGGACGTCAAGACAGGTACCTGTAAGACCAAGAGTGGTCACACTAGTTATGTATTATCTGTGGCTATATCCAGTGATTCAGAGTTCATCGTATCGGGAAGTTGAGATAAGACGGTGAGACTATGGGACGTCAAGACAGGTACCTGTAAGACCATGAGTGGTCACACAGATTCTGTAAATGCTGTTGCTATATCCAGTGATTCAGAGTTCATCGTATCGGGAAGTAGAGATAAGACGGTGAGACTATGGGACGTCAAGACAGGTACCTGGAAGACCATGAGTGGTCACACTAGTTATGTATCTGCTGTGGCTATATCCAGTGATTCAGAGTTCATCGTATCGGGAAGTAGAGATAATACGGTGAGACTATGGGACGTCAAGACAGGTACCTGTAAGACCATGAGTGGTCACACTAGTTATGTATTATCTGTGGCTATATCCAGTGATTCAGAGTTCATCGTATCGGGAAGTAGAGATAAGACGGTGAGACTATGGGACGTCAAGACAGGTACCTGTAAGACCATGAGTGGTCACACTAGTTATGTATTATCTGTGGCTATATCCAGTGATTCAGAGTTCATCGTATCGGGAAGTAGAGATGAGACGGTGAGACTATGGGACGTCAAGACAGGTACCTGTAAGACCATGAGTGGTCACACTGATTCTGTAAATGCTGTGGCTATATCCAGTGATTCAGAGTTCATCGTATCGGGAAGTAGAGATAAGACGGTGAGACTATGGGACGTCAAGACAGGTACCTGTAAGACCATGAGTGGTCACACAGATTCTGTATATGCTGTGGCTATATCCAGTGATTCAGAGTTCATCGTATCGGGAAGTAGAGATGAGACGGTGAGACTATGGGACGTCAAGACAGGTACCTGTAAGACCATGAGTGGTCACACAGATTCTGTATTATCTGTGGCTATATCCAGTGATTCAGAGTTCATCGTATCGGGAAGTAGAGATAATACGGTGAGACTATGGGACGTCAAGACAGGTACCTGTAAGACCATGAGTGGTCACACTAGTTATGTATTATCTGTGGCTATATCCAGTGATTCAGAGTTCATCGTATCGGGAAGTTGAGATAATACGGTTATACTATGGGACGTCAAGACAGGTACCTGTAAGACCATGAGTGGTCACACTAGTTATGTATTATCTGTGGCTATATCCAGTGATTCAGAGTTCATCGTATCGGGAAGTTATGATAAGACGGTGAGACTATGGGACGTCAAGACAGGTACCTGTAAGACCATGAGTGGTCACACTAGTTATGTAAATGCTGTGGCTATATCCAGTGATTCAGAGTTCATCGTATCGGGAAGTTATGATAATACGGTGAGACTATGGGACGTCAAGACAGGTACCTGTAAGACCATGAGTGGTCACACAGATTCTGTATATGCTGTGGCTATATCCAGTGATTCAGAGTTCATCGTATCGGGAAGTAGAGATAAGACGGTGAGACTATGGGACGTCAAGACAGGTACCTGTAAGACCATGAGTGGTCACACTAGTTATGTAAATGCTGTGGCTATATCCAGTGATTCAGAGTTCATCGTATCGGGAAGTAGAGATGAGACGGTGAGACTATGGGACGTCAAGACAGGTACCTGTAAGACCATTAGTGGTCACACAGATTCTGTATATGCTGTGGCTATATCCAGTGATTCAGAGTTCATCGTATCGGGAAGTAGAGATGAGACGGTGAGACTATGGGACGTCAAGACAGGTACCTGTAAGACCATGAGTGGTCACACTAGTTATGTAAATGCTGTGGCTATATCCAGTGATTCAGAGTTCATCGTATCGGGAAGTTATGATTATACGGTGAGACTATGGGACGTCAAGACAGGTACCTGTAAGACCATGAGTGGTCACACATATTCTCTATATGCTGTGGCTATATCCAGTGATTCAGAGTTCATCGTATCGGGAAGTAGAGATGAGACGGTGAGACTATGGGACGTCAAGACAGGTACCTGTAAGACCATGAGTGGTCACACATATTCTCTATATGCTGTGGCTATATCCAGTGATTCAGAGTTCATCGTATCGGGAAGTAGAGATAAGACGGTGAGACTATGGGACGTCAAGACAGGTACCTGTAAGACCATGAGTGGTCACACTAGTTATGTATTATCTGTGGCTATATCCAGTGATTCAGAGTTCATCGTATCGGGAAGTTATGATAAGACGGTGAGACTATGGGACGTCAAGACAGGTACCTGTAAGACCATGAGTGGTCACACTACTGTTGTATCATCTGTGGCTATATCCAGTGATTCAGAGTTCATCGTATCGGGAAGTTATGATAATACGGTGAGACTATGGGACGTCAAGACAGGTACCTGTAAGACCATGAGTGGTCACACAGATTCTGTATATGCTGTGGCTATATCCAGTGATTCAGAGTTCATCGTATCGGGAAGTAGAGATAAGACGGTGAGACTATGGGACGTCAAGACAGGTACCTGTAAGACCATGAGTGGTCACACTAGTTATGTAAATGCTGTGGCTATATCCAGTGATTCAGAGTTCATCGTATCGGGAAGTAGAGATGAGACGGTGAGACTATGGGACGTCAAGACAGGTACCTGTAAGACCATTAGTGGTCACACAGATTCTGTATATGCTGTGGCTATATCCAGTGATTCAGAGTTCATCGTATCGGGAAGTAGAGATAATACGGTGAGACTATGGGACGTCAAGACAGGTACCTGTAAGACCATGAGTGGTCACACTAGTTATGTATTATCTGTGGCTATATCCAGTGATTCAGAGTTCATCGTATCGGGAAGTAGAGATAAGACGGTGAGACTATGGGACGTCAAGACAGGTACCTGTAAGACCATGAGTGGTCACACTAGTTATGTATTATCTGTGGCTATATCCAGTGATTCAGAGTTCATCGTATCGGGAAGTAGAGATAATACGGTGAGACTATGGGACGTCAAGACAGGTACCTGTAAGACCATGAGTGGTCACACTAGTTATGTATTATCTGTGGCTATATCCAGTGATTCAGAGTTCATCGTATCGGGAAGTAGAGATAAGACGGTGAGACTATGGGACGTCAAGACAGGTACCTGTAAGACCATGAGTGGTCACACAGATTCTGTATTATCTGTGGCTATATCCAGTGATTAAGAGTTCATCGTATCGGGAAGTAGAGATAAGACGGTGAGACTATGGGACGTCAAGACAGGTACCTGTAAGACCATGAGTGGTCACACTAGTTATGTATTATCTGTGGCTATATCCAGTGATTCAGAGTTCATCGTATCGGGAAGTTATGATAAGACGGTGAGACTATGGGACGTCAAGACAGGTACCTGTAAGACCATGAGTGGTCACACTAGTTATGTATTATATGTGGCTATATCCAGTGATTCAGAGTTCATCGTATCGGGAAGTAGAGATAAGACGGTGAGACTATGGGACGTCAAGACAGGTACCTGTAAGACCATGAGTGGTCACACTAGTTATGTATTATCTGTGGCTATATCCAGTGATTCAGAGTTCATCGTATCGGGAAGTAGAGATGAGACGGTGAGACTATGGGACGTCAAGACAGGTACCTGTAAGACCATGAGTGGTCACACTGATTCTGTAAATGCTGTTGCTATATCCAGTGATTCAGAGTTCATCGTATCGGGAAGTAGAGATAAGACGGTGAGACTATGGGACGTCAAGACAGGTACCTGTAAGACCATGAGTGGTCACACAGATTCTGTATATGCTGTGGCTATATCCAGTGATTCAGAGTTCATCGTATCGGGAAGTAGAGATAAGACGGTGAGACTATGGGACGTCAAGACAGGTACCTGTAAGACCATGAGTGGTCACACTAGTTATGTAAATGCTGTGGCTATATCCAGTGATTCAGAGTTCATCGTATCGGGAAGTAGAGATGAGACGGTGAGACTATGGGACGTCAAGACAGGTACCTGTAAGACCATGAGTGGTCACACTAGTTATGTATTATCTGTGGCTATATCCAGTGATTCAGAGTTCATCGTATCGGGAAGTTGAGATAATACGGTTATACTATGGGACGTCAAGACAGGTACCTGTAAGACCATGAGTGGTCACACTAGTTATGTATTATCTGTGGCTATATCCAGTGATTCAGAGTTCATCGTATCGGGAAGTGTAGATAAGACGGTGAGACTATGGGACGTCAAGACAGGTACCTGTAAGACCATGAGTGGTCACACTAGTTATGTAAATGCTGTGGCTATATCCAGTGATTCAGAGTTCATCGTATCGGGAAGTTATGATAATACGGTGAGACTATGGGACGTCAAGACAGGTACCTGTAAGACCATGAGTGGTCACACAGATTCTGTATATGCTGTGGCTATATCCAGTGATTCAGAGTTCATCGTATCGGGAAGTAGAGATAAGACGGTGAGACTATGGGACGTCAAGACAGGTACCTGTAAGACCATGAGTGGTCACACTAGTTATGTATATGCTGTGGCTATATCCAGTGATTCAGAGTTCATCGTATCGGGAAGTAGAGATGAGACGGTGAGACTATGGGACGTCAAGACAGGTACCTGTAAGACCATTAGTGGTCACACAGATTCTGTATATGCTGTGGCTATATCCAGTGATTCAGAGTTCATCGTATCGGGAAGTAGAGATGAGACGGTGAGACTATGGGACGTCAAGACAGGTACCTGTAAGACCATGAGTGGTCACACTAGTTATGTAAATGCTGTGGCTATATCCAGTGATTCAGAGTTCATCGTATCGGGAAGTAGAGATGAGACGGTGAGACTATGGGACGTCAAGACAGGTACCTGTAAGACCATGAGTGGTCACACAGATTCTGTATTATCTGTGGCTATATCCAGTGATTCAGAGTTCATCGTATCGGGAAGTAGAGATAAGACGGTGAGACTATGGGACGTCAAGACAGGTACCTGTAAGACCATGAGTGGTCACACTAGTTATGTATTATCTGTGGCTATATCCAGTGATTCAGAGTTCATCGTATCGGGAAGTAGAGATAAGACGGTGAGACTATGGGACGTCAAGACAGGTACCTGTAAGACCATGAGTGGTCACACTGATTCTGTAAATGCTGTTGCTATATCCAGTGATTCAGAGTTCATCGTATCGGGAAGTAGAGATGAGACGGTGAGACTATGGGACGTCAAGACAGGTACCTGTAAGACCATGAGTGGTCACACTAGTTATGTATTATCTGTGGCTATATCCAGTGATTCAGAGTTCATCGTATCGGGAAGTAGAGATAAGACGGTGAGACTATGGGACGTCAAGACAGGTACCTGTAAGACCATGAGTGGTCACACTGATTCTGTAAATGCTGTTGCTATATCCAGTGATTCAGAGTTCATCGTATCGGGAAGTAGAGATGAGACGGTGAGACTATGGGACGTCAAGACAGGTACCTGTAAGACCATGAGTGGTCACACTAGTTATGTATTATCTGTGGCTATATCCAGTGATTCAGAGTTCATCGTATCGGGAAGTGTAGATAAGACGGTGAGACTATGGGACGTCAAGACAGGTACCTGTAAGACCATGAGTGGTCACACAGATTCTGTATATGCTGTTGCTATATCCAGTGATTCAGAGTTCATCGTATCGGGAAGTAGAGATGAGACGGTGAGACTATGGGACGCCAAGACAGGTACCTGTAAGACCATGAGTGGTCACACTAGTTATGTATTATCTGTGGCTATATCCAGTGATTCAGAGTTCATCGTATCGGGAAGTTGAGATAATACGGTGAGACTATGGGACGTCAAGACAGGTACCTGTAAGACCATGAGTGGTCACACTAGTTATGTATTATCTGTGGCTATATCCAGTGATTCAGAGTTCATCGTATCGGGAAGTAGAGATAAGACGGTGAGACTATGGGACGTCAAGACAGGTACCTGTAAGACCATGAGTGGTCACACTAGTTATGTATTATCTGTGGCTATATCCAGTGATTCAGAGTTCATCGTATCGGGAAGTAGAGATGAGACGGTGAGACTATGGGACGTCAAGACAGGTACCTGTAAGACCATGAGTGGTCACACTGATTCTGTAAATGCTGTTGCTATATCCAGTGATTCAGAGTTCATCGTATCGGGAAGTAGAGATAAGACGGTGAGACTATGGGACGTCAAGACAGGTACCTGTAAGACCATGAGTGGTCACACAGATTCTGTATATGCTGTGGCTATATCCAGTGATTCAGAGTTCATCGTATCGGGAAGTAGAGATAAGACGGTGAGACTATGGGACGTCAAGACAGGTACCTGTAAGACCATGAGTGGTCACACTAGTTATGTAAATGCTGTGGCTATATCCAGTGATTCAGAGTTCATCGTATCGGGAAGTAGAGATGAGACGGTGAGACTATGGGACGTCAAGACAGGTACCTGTAAGACCATGAGTGGTCACACTAGTTATGTATTATCTGTGGCTATATCCAGTGATTCAGAGTTCATCGTATCGGGAAGTTGAGATAATACGGTTATACTATGGGACGTCAAGACAGGTACCTGTAAGACCATGAGTGGTCACACTAGTTATGTATTATCTGTGGCTATATCCAGTGATTCAGAGTTCATCGTATCGGGAAGTGTAGATAAGACGGTGAGACTATGGGACGTCAAGACAGGTACCTGTAAGACCATGAGTGGTCACACTAGTTATGTAAATGCTGTGGCTATATCCAGTGATTCAGAGTTCATCGTATCGGGAAGTTATGATAATACGGTGAGACTATGGGACGTCAAGACAGGTACCTGTAAGACCATGAGTGGTCACACAGATTCTGTATATGCTGTGGCTATATCCAGTGATTCAGAGTTCATCGTATCGGGAAGTAGAGATAAGACGGTGAGACTATGGGACGTCAAGACAGGTACCTGTAAGACCATGAGTGGTCACACTAGTTATGTAAATGCTGTGGCTATATCCAGTGATTCAGAGTTCATCGTATCGGGAAGTAGAGATGAGACGGTGAGACTATGGGACGTCAAGACAGGTACCTGTAAGACCATTAGTGGTCACACAGATTCTGTATATGCTGTGGCTATATCCAGTGATTCAGAGTTCATCGTATCGGGAAGTAGAGATGAGACGGTGAGACTATGGGACGTCAAGACAGGTACCTGTAAGACCATGAGTGGTCACACTAGTTATGTAAATGCTGTGGCTATATCCAGTGATTCAGAGTTCATCGTATCGGGAAGTAGAGATGAGACGGTGAGACTATGGGACGTCAAGACAGGTACCTGTAAGACCATGAGTGGTCACACAGATTCTGTATTATCTGTGGCTATATCCAGTGATTCAGAGTTCATCGTATCGGGAAGTAGAGATAATACGGTGAGACTATGGGACGTCAAGACAGGTACCTGTAAGACCATGAGTGGTCACACTAGTTATGTATTATCTGTGGCTATATCCAGTGATTCAGAGTTCATCGTATCGGGAAGTAGAGATGAGACGGTGAGACTATGGGACGTCAAGACAGGTACCTGTAAGACCATGAGTGGTCACACTGATTCTGTAAATGCTGTTGCTATATCCAGTGATTCAGAGTTCATCGTATCGGGAAGTAGAGATGAGACGGTGAGACTATGGGACGTCAAGACAGGTACCTGTAAGACCATGAGTGGTCACACTAGTTATGTATTATCTGTGGCTATATCCAGTGATTCAGAGTTCATCGTATCGGGAAGTGTAGATAAGACGGTGAGACTATGGGACGTCAAGACAGGTACCTGTAAGACCATGAGTGGTCACACAGATTCTGTATATGCTGTTGCTATATCCAGTGATTCAGAGTTCATCGTATCGGGAAGTAGAGATGAGACGGTGAGACTATGGGACGTCAAGACAGGTACCTGTAAGACCATGAGTGGTCACACTAGTTATGTATTATCTGTGGCTATATCCAGTGATTCAGAGTTCATCGTATCGGGAAGTTATGATAATACGGTGAGACTATGGGACGTCAAGACAGGTACCTGTAAGACCATGAGTGGTCACACAGATTCTGTATATGCTGTGGCTATATCCAGTGATTCAGAGTTCATCGTATCGGGAAGTAGAGATGAGACGGTGAGACTATGGGACGTCAAGACAGGTACCTGTAAGACCATGAGTGGTCACACATGGTATGTAAATGCTGTGGCTATATCCAGTGATTCAGAGTTCATCGTATCGGGAAGTAGAGATGAGACGGTGAGACTATGGGACGTCAAGACAGGTACCTGTAAGACCATTAGTGGTCACACAGATTCTGTATATGCTGTGGCTATATCCAGTGATTCAGAGTTCATCGTATCGGGAAGTAGAGATGAGACGGTGAGACTATGGGACGTCAAGACAGGTACCTGTAAGACCATGAGTGGTCACACTAGTTATGTAAATGCTGTGGCTATATCCAGTGATTCAGAGTTCATCGTATCGGGAAGTAGAGATGAGACGGTGAGACTATGGGACGTCAAGACAGGTACCTGTAAGACCATGAGTGGTCACACTAGTTATGCATATGCTGTGGCTATATCCAGTGATTCAGAGTTCATCGTATCGGGAAGTTATGATAATACGGTGAGACTATGGGACGTCAAGACAGGTACCTGTAAGACCATGAGTGGTCACACAGATTCTGTATATGCTGTGGCTATATCCAGTGATTCAGAGTTCATCGTATCGGGAAGTAGAGATGAGACGGTGAGACTATGGGACGTCAAGACAGGTACCTGTAAGACCATGAGTGGTCACACTAGTTATGTATTATCTGTGGCTATATCCAGTGATTCAGAGTTCATCGTATCGGGAAGTGTAGATAAGACGGTGAGACTATGGGACGTCAAGACAGGTACCTGTAAGACCATGAGTGGTCACACTAGTTATGCATATGCTGTGGCTATATCCAGTGATTCAGAGTTCATCGTATCGGGAAGTGGAGATAATACTGTGAGACTATGGGACGTCAAGACAGGTACCTGTAAGACCATGAGTGGTCACACAGATTCTGTATATGCTGTGGCTATATCCAGTGATTCAGAGTTCATCGTATCGGGAAGTAGAGATGAGACGGTGAGACTATGGGACGTCAAGACAGGTACCTGTAAGACCATGAGTGGTCACACATATTCTCTATATGCTGTGGCTATATCCAGTGATTCAGAGTTCATCGTATCGGGAAGTGGAGATAATACGGTGAGACTATGGGACGTCAAGACAGGTACCTGTAAGACCATGAGTGGTCACACATATTCTCTATATGCTGTGGCTATATCCAGTGATTCAGAGTTCATCGTATCGGGAAGTTATGATAATACGGTGAGACTATGGGACGTCAAGACAGGTACCTGTAAGACCATGAGTGGTCACACAGATTCTGTATATGCTGTGGCTATATCCAGTGATTCAGAGTTCATCGTATCGGGAAGTGGAGATAATACTGTGAGACTATGGGACGTCAAGACAGGTACCTGTAAGACCATGAGTGGTCACACTAGTTATGTAAATGCTGTGGCTATATCCAGTGATTCAGAGTTCATCGTATCGGGAAGTAGAGATGAGACGGTGAGACTATGGGACGTCAAGACAGGTACCTGTAAGACCATGAGTGGTCACACTAGTTATGTATTATCTGTGGCTATATCCAGTGATTCAGAGTTCATCGTATCGGGAAGTAGAGATGAGACGGTGAGACTATGGGACGTCAAGACAGGTACCTGTAAGACCATTAGTGGTCACACTAGTTATGTAAATGCTGTGGCTATATCCAGTGATTCAGAGTTCATCGTATCGGGAAGTAGAGATGAGACGGTGAGACTATGGGACGTCAAGACAGGTACCTGTAAGACCATGAGTGGTCACACATATTCTCTATATGCTGTGGCTATATCCAGTGATTCAGAGTTCATCGTATCGGGAAGTAGAGATAAGACGGTGAGACTATGGGACGTCAAGACAGGTACCTGTAAGACCATGAGTGGTCACACTAGTTATGTATTATCTGTGGCTATATCCAGTGATTCAGAGTTCATCGTATCGGGAAGTTATGATAATACGGTGAGACTATGGGACGTCAAGACAGGTACCTGTAAGACCATGAGTGGTCACACAGATTCTGTATATGCTGTGGCTATATCCAGTGATTCAGAGTTCATCGTATCGGGAAGTAGAGATGAGACGGTGAGACTATGGGACGTCAAGACAGGTACCTGTAAGACCATGAGTGGTCACACTAGTTATGTATTATCTGTGGCTATATCCAGTGATTCAGAGTTCATCGTATCGGGAAGTGTAGATAAGACGGTGAGACTATGGGACGTCAAGACAGGTACCTGTAAGACCATGAGTGGTCACACAGATTCTGTATTATCTGTGGCTATATCCAGTGATTAAGAGTTCATCGTATCGGGAAGTAGAGATGAGACGGTGAGACTATGGGACGTCAAGACAGGTACCTGTAAGACCATGAGTGGTCACACTAGTTATGTATTATCTGTGGCTATATCCAGTGATTCAGAGTTCATCGTATCGGGAAGTGGAGATAATACGGTGAGACTATGGGACGTCAAGACAGGTACCTGTAAGACCATGAGTGGTCACACTAGTTATGTAAATGCTGTGGCTATATCCAGTGATTCGGAGTTCATCGTATCGGGAAGTAGAGATAAGACGGTGAGACTATGGGACGTCAAGACAGGTACCTGTAAGACCATGAGTGGTCACACAGATTCTGTATTATCTGTGGCTATATCCAGTGATTCAGAGTTCATCGTATCGGGAAGTAGAGATAATACGGTGAGACTATGGGACGTCAAGACAGGTACCTGTAAGACCATGAGTGGTCACACTAGTTATGTATTATCTGTGGCTATATCCAGTGATTCAGAGTTCATCGTATCGGGAAGTAGAGATAAGACGGTGAGACTATGGGACGTCAAGACAGGTACCTGTAAGACCATGAGTGGTCACACAGATTCTGTATTATCTGTGGCTATATCCAGTGATTCAGAGTTCATCGTATCGGGAAGTAGAGATAAGACGGTGAGACTATGGGACGTCAAGACAGGTACCTGTAAGACCATGAGTGGTCACACAGATTCTGTATTATCTGTGGCTATATCCAGTGATTAAGAGTTCATCGTATCGGGAAGTAGAGATGAGACGGTGAGACTATGGGACGTCAAGACAGGTACCTGTAAGACCATGAGTGGTCACACTAGTTATGTATTATCTGTGGCTATATCCAGTGATTCAGAGTTCATCGTATCGGGAAGTGGAGATAATACGGTGAGACTATGGGACGTCAAGACAGGTACCTGTAAGACCATGAGTGGTCACACTAGTTATGTAAATGCTGTGGCTATATCCAGTGATTCGGAGTTCATCGTATCGGGAAGTAGAGATAAGACGGTGAGACTATGGGACGTCAAGACAGGTACCTGTAAGACCATGAGTGGTCACACAGATTCTGTATTATCTGTGGCTATATCCAGTGATTCAGAGTTCATCGTATCGGGAAGTAGAGATAATACGGTGAGACTATGGGACGTCAAGACAGGTACCTGTAAGACCATGAGTGGTCACACTAGTTATGTATTATCTGTGGCTATATCCAGTGATTCAGAGTTCATCGTATCGGGAAGTAGAGATAAGACGGTGAGACTATGGGACGTCAAGACAGGTACCTGTAAGACCATGAGTGGTCACACAGATTCTGTATTATCTGTGGCTATATCCAGTGATTCAGAGTTCATCGTATCGGGAAGTAGAGATAAGACGGTGAGACTATGGGACGTCAAGACAGGTACCTGTAAGACCATGAGTGGTCACACTAGTTATGTATTATCTGTGGCTATATCCAGTGATTCAGAGTTCATCGTATCGGGAAGTAGAGATAAGACGGTGAGACTATGGGACGTCAAGACAGGTACCTGTAAGACCATGAGTGGTCACACAGATTCTGTATTATCTGTGGCTATATCCAGTGATTCAGAGTTCATCGTATCGGGAAGTGATGATAAGACGGTGAGACTATGGGACGTCAAGACAGGTACCTGTAAGACCATGAGTGGTCACACTAGTTATGTATTATCTGTGGCTATATCCAGTGATTCAGAGTTCATCGTATCGGGAAGTTATGATAATACGGTGAGACTATGGGACGTCAAGACAGGTACCTGTAAGACCATGAGTGGTCACACAGATTCTGTATATGCTGTGGCTATATCCAGTGATTCAGAGTTCATCGTATCGGGAAGTAGAGATGAGACGGTGAGACTATGGGACGTCAAGACAGGTACCTGTAAGACCATGAGTGGTCACACTGATTCTGTAAATGCTGTGGCTATATCCAGTGATTCAGAGTTCATCGTATCGGGAAGTGGAGATAATACGGTGAGACTATGGGACGTCAAGACAGGTACCTGTAAGACCATGAGTGGTCACACATATTCTCTATATGCTGTGGCTATATCCAGTGATTCAGAGTTCATCGTATCGGGAAGTTATGATAATACGGTGAGACTATGGGACGTCAAGACAGGTACCTGTAAGACCATGAGTGGTCACACAGATTCTGTATATGCTGTGGCTATATCCAGTGATTCAGAGTTCATCGTATCGGGAAGTGGAGATAATACTGTGAGACTATGGGACGTCAAGACAGGTACCTGTAAGACCATGAGTGGTCACACATATTCTCTATATGCTGTGGCTATATCCAGTGATTCAGAGTTCATCGTATCGGGAAGTGGAGATAATACGGTGAGACTATGGGACGTCAAGACAGGTACCTGTAAGACCATGAGTGGTCACACATATTCTCTATATGCTGTGGCTATATCCAGTGATTCAGAGTTCATCGTATCGGGAAGTTATGATAATACGGTGAGACTATGGGACGTCAAGACAGGTACCTGTAAGACCATGAGTGGTCACACATATTCTCTATATGCTGTGGCTATATCCAGTGATTCAGAGTTCATCGTATCGGGAAGTTATGATAATACGGTGAGACTATGGGACGTCGAGACAGGTACCTGTAAGACCATGAGTGGTCACACTAGTTATGTAAATGCTGTGGCTATATCCAGTGATTCAGAGTTCATCGTATCGGGAAGTAGAGATGAGACGGTGAGACTATGGGACGTCAAGACAGGTACCTGTAAGACCATGAGTGGTCACACTAGTTATGTATTATCTGTGGCTATATCCAGTGATTCAGAGTTCATCGTATCGGGAAGTAGAGATAAGACGGTGAGACTATGGGACGTCAAGACAGGTACCTGTAAGACCATGAGTGGTCACACATGGTATGTATCTGCTGTGGCTATATCCAGTGATTCAGAGTTCATCGTATCGGGAAGTAGAGATGAGACGGTGAGACTATGGGACGTCAAGACAGGTACCTGTAAGACCATGAGTGGTCACACAGATTCTGTATATGCTGTGGCTATATCCAGTGATTCAGAGTTCATCGTATCGGGAAGTAGAGATAAGACGGTGAGACTATGGGACGTCAAGACAGGTACCTGTAAGACCATGAGTGGTCACACTAGTTATGTATTATCTGTGGCTATATCCAGTGATTCAGAGTTCATCGTATCGGGAAGTAGAGATGAGACGGTGAGACTATGGGACGTCAAGACAGGTACCTGTAAGACCATGAGTGGTCACACTAGTTATGTATTATCTGTGGCTATATCCAGTGATTCAGAGTTCATCGTATCGGGAAGTGGAGATAATACGGTGAGACTATGGGACGTCAAGACAGGTACCTGTAAGACCATGAGTGGTCACACTAGTTATGTAAATGCTGTGGCTATATCCAGTGATTCGGAGTTCATCGTATCGGGAAGTAGAGATAAGACGGTGAGACTATGGGACGTCAAGACAGGTACCTGTAAGACCATGAGTGGTCACACAGATTCTGTATTATCTGTGGCTATATCCAGTGATTCAGAGTTCATCGTATCGGGAAGTAGAGATAAGACGGTGAGACTATGGGACGTCAAGACAGGTACCTGTAAGACCATGAGTGGTCACACTAGTTATGTATTATCTGTGGCTATATCCAGTGATTCAGAGTTCATCGTATCGGGAAGTAGAGATAAGACGGTGAGACTATGGGACGTCAAGACAGGTACCTGTAAGACCATGAGTGGTCACACTAGTTATGTAAATGCTGTGGCTATATCCAGTGATTCAGAGTTCATCGTATCGGGAAGTGTAGATAAGACGGTGAGACTATGGGACGTCAAGACAGGTACCTGTAAGACCATGAGTGGTCACACATATTCTCTATATGCTGTGGCTATATCCAGTGATTCAGAGTTCATCGTATCGGGAAGTAGAGATGAGACGGTGAGACTATGGGACGTCAAGACAGGTACCTGTAAGACCATTAGTGGTCACACTAGTTATGTATCTGCTGTGGCTATATCCAGTGATTCAGAGTTCATCGTATCGGGAAGTAGAGATAAGACGGTGAGACTATGGGACGTCAAGACAGGTACCTGTAAGACCATGAGTGGTCACACAGATTCTGTATATGCTGTGGCTATATCCAGTGATTCAGAGTTCATCGTATCGGGAAGTAGAGATAAGACGGTGAGACTATGGGACGTCAAGACAGGTACCTGTAAGACCATGAGTGGTCACACTAGTTATGTAAATGCTGTGGCTATATCCAGTGATTCAGAGTTCATCGTATCGGGAAGTAGAGATGAGACGGTGAGACTATGGGACGTCAAGACAGGTACCTGTAAGACCATGAGTGGTCACACTAGTTATGTATTATCTGTGGCTATATCCAGTGATTCAGAGTTCATCGTATCGGGAAGTAGAGATAAGACGGTGAGACTATGGGACGTCAAGACAGGTACCTGTAAGACCATGAGTGGTCACACATGGTATGTATCTGCTGTGGCTATATCCAGTGATTCAGAGTTCATCGTATCGGGAAGTAGAGATAAGACGGTGAGACTATGGGACGTCAAGACAGGTACCTGTAAGACCATGAGTGGTCACACAGATTCTGTATATGCTGTGGCTATATCCAGTGATTCAGAGTTCATCGTATCGGGAAGTAGAGATAATACGGTGAGACTATGGGACGTCAAGACAGGTACCTGTAAGACCATGAGTGGTCACACTAGTTATGTATTATCTGTGGCTATATCCAGTGATTCAGAGTTCATCGTATCGGGAAGTAGAGATAAGACGGTGAGACTATGGGACGTCAAGACAGGTACCTGTAAGACCATGAGTGGTCACACATGGTATGTATTATCTGTGGCTATATCCAGTGATTCAGAGTTCATCGTATCGGGAAGTTATGATAAGACGGTGAGACTATGGGACGTCAAGACAGGTACCTGTAAGACCATTAGTGGTCACACTAGTTATGTAAATGCTGTGGCTATATCCAGTGATTCAGAGTTCATCGTATCGGGAAGTAGAGATGAGACGGTGAGACTATGGGACGTCAAGACAGGTACCTGTAAGACCATGAGTGGTCACACATATTCTCTATATGCTGTGGCTATATCCAGTGATTCAGAGTTCATCGTATCGGGAAGTAGAGATAAGACGGTGAGACTATGGGACGTCAAGACAGGTACCTGTAAGACCATGAGTGGTCACACATATTCTCTATATGCTGTGGCTATATCCAGTGATTCAGAGTTCATCGTATCGGGAAGTAGAGATAAGACGGTGAGACTATGGGACGTCAAGACAGGTACCTGTAAGACCATGAGTGGTCACACTAGTTATGTATATGCTGTGGCTATATCCAGTGATTCAGAGTTCATCGTATCGGGAAGTCATGATGAGACGGTGAGACTATGGGACGTCAAGACAGGTACCTGTAAGACCATGAGTGGTCACACTAGTTCTGGATGAACTGTGTCTATATCCAGTGATTCAGAGTTCATCGTATCGGGAAGTGGAGATAATACGGTGAGACTATGGGACGTCGAGACAGGTACCTGTAAGACCATGAGTGGTCACACTAGTTATGTAAATGCTGTGGCTATATCCAGTGATTCAGAGTTCATCGTATCGGGAAGTAGAGATGAGACGGTGAGACTATGGGACGTCAAGACAGGTACCTGTAAGACCATGAGTGGTCACACTAGTTATGTATTATCTGTGGCTATATCCAGTGATTCAGAGTTCATCGTATCGGGAAGTAGAGATAAGACGGTGAGACTATGGGACGTCAAGACAGGTACCTGTAAGACCATGAGTGGTCACACATGGTATGTATCTGCTGTGGCTATATCCAGTGATTCAGAGTTCATCGTATCGGGAAGTAGAGATGAGACGGTGAGACTATGGGACGTCAAGACAGGTACCTGTAAGACCATGAGTGGTCACACTAGTTATGTATTATCTGTGGCTATATCCAGTGATTCAGAGTTCATCGTATCGGGAAGTGGAGATAATACGGTGAGACTATGGGACGTCAAGACAGGTACCTGTAAGACCATGAGTGGTCACACTAGTTATGTAAATGCTGTGGCTATATCCAGTGATTCGGAGTTCATCGTATCGGGAAGTAGAGATAAGACGGTGAGACTATGGGACGTCAAGACAGGTACCTGTAAGACCATGAGTGGTCACACAGATTCTGTATTATCTGTGGCTATATCCAGTGATTCAGAGTTCATCGTATCGGGAAGTAGAGATAATACGGTGAGACTATGGGACGTCAAGACAGGTACCTGTAAGACCATGAGTGGTCACACTAGTTATGTATTATCTGTGGCTATATCCAGTGATTCAGAGTTCATCGTATCGGGAAGTAGAGATAAGACGGTGAGACTATGGGACGTCAAGACAGGTACCTGTAAGACCATGAGTGGTCACACAGATTCTGTATTATCTGTGGCTATATCCAGTGATTCAGAGTTCATCGTATCGGGAAGTAGAGATAAGACGGTGAGACTATGGGACGTCAAGACAGGTACCTGTAAGACCATGAGTGGTCACACAGATTCTGTATTATCTGTGGCTATATCCAGTGATTAAGAGTTCATCGTATCGGGAAGTAGAGATGAGACGGTGAGACTATGGGACGTCAAGACAGGTACCTGTAAGACCATGAGTGGTCACACTAGTTATGTATTATCTGTGGCTATATCCAGTGATTCAGAGTTCATCGTATCGGGAAGTGGAGATAATACGGTGAGACTATGGGACGTCAAGACAGGTACCTGTAAGACCATGAGTGGTCACACTAGTTATGTAAATGCTGTGGCTATATCCAGTGATTCGGAGTTCATCGTATCGGGAAGTAGAGATAAGACGGTGAGACTATGGGACGTCAAGACAGGTACCTGTAAGACCATGAGTGGTCACACAGATTCTGTATTATCTGTGGCTATATCCAGTGATTCAGAGTTCATCGTATCGGGAAGTAGAGATAAGACGGTGAGACTATGGGACGTCAAGACAGGTACCTGTAAGACCATGAGTGGTCACACTAGTTATGTATTATCTGTGGCTATATCCAGTGATTCAGAGTTCATCGTATCGGGAAGTAGAGATAAGACGGTGAGACTATGGGACGTCAAGACAGGTACCTGTAAGACCATGAGTGGTCACACAGATTCTGTATTATCTGTGGCTATATCCAGTGATTCAGAGTTCATCGTATCGGGAAGTAGAGATAAGACGGTGAGACTATGGGACGTCAAGACAGGTACCTGTAAGACCATGAGTGGTCACACTAGTTATGTATTATCTGTGGCTATATCCAGTGATTCAGAGTTCATCGTATCGGGAAGTTGAGATAATACGGTTATACTATCGGACGTCAAGACAGGTACCTGTAAGACCATGAGTGGTCACACTAGTTATGTATTATATGTGGCTATATCCAGTGATTCAGAGTTCATCGTATCGGGAAGTGATGATAAGACGGTGAGACTATGGGACGTCAAGACAGGTACCTGTAAGACCATGAGTGGTCACACTAGTTATGTATTATCTGTGGCTATATCCAGTGATTCAGAGTTCATCGTATCGGGAAGTTATGATAATACGGTGAGACTATGGGACGTCAAGACAGGTACCTGTAAGACCATGAGTGGTCACACAGATTCTGTATATGCTGTGGCTATATCCAGTGATTCAGAGTTCATCGTATCGGGAAGTAGAGATGAGACGGTGAGACTATGGGACGTCAAGACAGGTACCTGTAAGACCATGAGTGGTCACACTGATTCTGTAAATGCTGTGGCTATATCCAGTGATTCAGAGTTCATCGTATCGGGAAGTGGAGATAATACGGTGAGACTATGGGACGTCAAGACAGGTACCTGTAAGACCATGAGTGGTCACACATATTCTCTATATGCTGTGGCTATATCCAGTGATTCAGAGTTCATCGTATCGGGAAGTTATGATAATACGGTGAGACTATGGGACGTCAAGACAGGTACCTGTAAGACCATGAGTGGTCACACTGATTCTGTATATGCTGTGGCTATATCCAGTGATTCAGAGTTCATCGTATCGGGAAGTGGAGATAATACTGTGAGACTATGGGACGTCAAGACAGGTACCTGTAAGACCATGAGTGGTCACACTAGTTATGTAAATGCTGTGGCTATATCCAGTGATTCAGAGTTCATCGTATCGGGAAGTAGAGATGAGACGGTTAGACTATGGGACGTCAAGACAGGTACCTGTAAGACCATTAGTGGTCACACAGATTCTGTATATGCTGTGGCTATATCCAGTGATTCAGAGTTCATCGTATCGGGAAGTAGAGATGAGACGGTGAGACTATGGGACGTCAAGACAGGTACCTGTAAGACCATGAGTGGTCACACATATTCTCTATATGCTGTGGCTATATCCAGTGATTCAGAGTTCATCGTATCGGGAAGTAGAGATAAGACGGTGAGACTATGGGACGTCAAGACAGGTACCTGTAAGACCATGAGTGGTCACACTAGTTATGTAAATGCTGTGGCTATATCCAGTGATTCAGAGTTCATCGTATCGGGAAGTAGAGATGAGACGGTGAGACTATGGGACGTCAAGACAGGTACCTGTAAGACCATGAGTGGTCACACTAGTTATGTAAATGCTGTGGCTATATCCAGTGATTCAGAGTTCATCGTATCGGGAAGTAGAGATGAGACGGTGAGACTATGGGACGTCAAGACAGGTACCTGTAAGACCATTAGTGGTCACACTAGTTATGTATCTGCTGTGGCTATATCCAGTGATTCAGAGTTCATCGTATCGGGAAGTAGAGATAAGACGGTGAGACTATGGGACGTCAAGACAGGTACCTGTAAGACCATGAGTGGTCACACAGATTCTGTATATGCTGTGGCTATATCCAGTGATTCAGAGTTCATCGTATCGGGAAGTAGAGATAAGACGGTGAGACTATGGGACGTCAAGACAGGTACCTGTAAGACCATGAGTGGTCACACTAGTTATGTATTATCTGTGGCTATATCCAGTGATTCAGAGTTCATCGTATCGGGAAGTTATGATAAGACGGTGAGACTATGGGACGTCAAGACAGGTACCTGTAAGACCATGAGTGGTCACACTAGTTATGTATTATCTGTGGCTATATCCAGTGATTCAGAGTTCATCGTATCGGGAAGTAGAGATAAGACGGTGAGACTATGGGACGTCAAGACAGGTACCTGTAAGACCATGAGTGGTCACACATAGTATGTATCTGCTGTGGCTATATCCAGTGATTCAGAGTTCATCGTATCGGGAAGTAGAGATAAGACGGTGAGACTATGGGACGTCAAGACAGGTACCTGTAAGACCATGAGTGGTCACACAGATTCTGTATATGCTGTGGCTATATCCAGTGATTCAGAGTTCATCGTATCGGGAAGTAGAGATGAGACGGTGAGACTATGGGACGTCAAGACAGGTACCTGTAAGACCATGAGTGGTCACACTAGTTATGTATTATCTGTGGCTATATCCAGTGATTCAGAGTTCATCGTATCGGGAAGTAGAGATGAGACGGTGAGACTATGGGACGTCAAGACAGGTACCTGTAAGACCATGAGTGGTCACACTAGTTATGTATTATCTGTGGCTATATCCAGTGATTCAGAGTTCATCGTATCGGGAAGTTGAGATAATACGGTTATACTATCGGACGTCAAGACAGGTACCTGTAAGACCATGAGTGGTCACACTAGTTATGTATTATATGTGGCTATATCCAGTGATTCAGAGTTCATCGTATCGGGAAGTGATGATAAGACGGTGAGACTATGGGACGTCAAGACAGGTACCTGTAAGACCATGAGTGGTCACACTAGTTATGTAAATGCTGTGGCTATATCCAGTGATTCAGAGTTCATCGTATCGGGAAGTTATGATAATACGGTGAGACTATGGGACGTCAAGACAGGTACCTGTAAGACCATGAGTGGTCACACAGATTCTGTATATGCTGTGGCTATATCCAGTGATTCAGAGTTCATCGTATCGGGAAGTAGAGATGAGACGGTGAGACTATGGGACGTCAAGACAGGTACCTGTAAGACCATGAGTGGTCACACTGATTCTGTAAATGCTGTGGCTATATCCAGTGATTCAGAGTTCATCGTATCGGGAAGTGGAGATAATACGGTGAGACTATGGGACGTCAAGACAGGTACCTGTAAGACCATGAGTGGTCACACATATTCTCTATATGCTGTGGCTATATCCAGTGATTCAGAGTTCATCGTATCGGGAAGTTATGATAATACGGTGAGACTATGGGACGTCAAGACAGGTACCTGTAAGACCATGAGTGGTCACACAGATTCTGTATATGCTGTGGCTATATCCAGTGATTCAGAGTTCATCGTATCGGGAAGTGGAGATAATACTGTGAGACTATGGGACGTCAAGACAGGTACCTGTAAGACCATGAGTGGTCACACTAGTTATGTATTATCTGTGGCTATATCCAGTGATTCAGAGTTCATCGTATCGGGAAGTAGAGATGAGACGGTTAGACTATGGGACGTCAAGACAGGTACCTGTAAGACCATTAGTGGTCACACAGATTCTGTATATGCTGTGGCTATATCCAGTGATTCAGAGTTCATCGTATCGGGAAGTAGAGATGAGACGGTGAGACTATGGGACGTCAAGACAGGTACCTGTAAGACCATGAGTGGTCACACATATTCTCTATATGCTGTGGCTATATCCAGTGATTCAGAGTTCATCGTATCGGGAAGTAGAGATAAGACGGTGAGACTATGGGACGTCAAGACAGGTACCTGTAAGACCATGAGTGGTCACACTAGTTATGTAAATGCTGTGGCTATATCCAGTGATTCAGAGTTCATCGTATCGGGAAGTAGAGATGAGACGGTGAGACTATGGGACGTCAAGACAGGTACCTGTAAGACCATGAGTGGTCACACTAGTTATGTAAATGCTGTGGCTATATCCAGTGATTCAGAGTTCATCGTATCGGGAAGTAGAGATGAGACGGTGAGACTATGGGACGTCAAGACAGGTACCTGTAAGACCATTAGTGGTCACACTAGTTATGTATCTGCTGTGGCTATATCCAGTGATTCAGAGTTCATCGTATCGGGAAGTAGAGATAAGACGGTGAGACTATGGGACGTCAAGACAGGTACCTGTAAGACCATGAGTGGTCACACAGATTCTGTATATGCTGTGGCTATATCCAGTGATTCAGAGTTCATCGTATCGGGAAGTAGAGATAAGACGGTGAGACTATGGGACGTCAAGACAGGTACCTGTAAGACCATGAGTGGTCACACAGATTCTGTATTATCTGTGGCTATATCCAGTGATTAAGAGTTCATCGTATCGGGAAGTAGAGATGAGACGGTGAGACTATGGGACGTCAAGACAGGTACCTGTAAGACCATGAGTGGTCACACTAGTTATGTATTATCTGTGGCTATATCCAGTGATTCAGAGTTCATCGTATCGGGAAGTAGAGATGAGACGGTGAGACTATGGGACGTCAAGACAGGTACCTGTAAGACCATGAGTGGTCACACTAGTTATGTATTATCTGTGGCTATATCCAGTGATTCAGAGTTCATCGTATCGGGAAGTAGAGATAAGACGGTGAGACTATGGGACGTCAAGACAGGTACCTGTAAGACCATGAGTGGTCACACATAGTATGTATCTGCTGTGGCTATATCCAGTGATTCAGAGTTCATCGTATCGGGAAGTAGAGATAAGACGGTGAGACTATGGGACGTCAAGACAGGTACCTGTAAGACCATGAGTGGTCACACAGATTCTGTATATGCTGTGGCTATATCCAGTGATTCAGAGTTCATCGTATCGGGAAGTAGAGATAAGACGGTGAGACTATGGGACGTCAAGACAGGTACCTGTAAGACCATGAGTGGTCACACTAGTTATGTATTATCTGTGGCTATATCCAGTGATTCAGAGTTCATCGTATCGGGAAGTAGAGATAATACTGTGAGACTATGGGACGTCAAGACAGGTACCTGTAAGACCATGAGTGGTCACACTAGTTCTGTATCTGCTGTGGCTATATCCAGTGATTCAGAGTTCATCGTATCGGGAAGTAGAGATAAGACGGTGAGACTATGGGACGTCAAGACAGGTACCTGTAAGACCATGAGTGGTCACACATGGTATGTATCTGCTGTGGCTATATCCAGTGATTCAGAGTTCATCGTATCGGGAAGTAGAGATAAGACGGTGAGACTATGGGACGTCAAGACAGGTACCTGTAAGACCATGAGTGGTCACACAGATTCTGTATATGCTGTGGCTATATCCAGTGATTCAGAGTTCATCGTATCGGGAAGTAGAGATAAGACGGTGAGACTATGGGACGTCAAGACAGGTACCTGTAAGACCATGAGTGGTCACACTAGTTATGTATTATCTGTGGCTATATCCAGTGATTCAGAGTTCATCGTATCGGGAAGTAGAGATAAGACGGTGAGACTATGGGACGTCAAGACAGGTACCTGTAAGACCATGAGTGGTCACACAGATTCTGTATATGCTGTTGCTATATCCAGTGATTCAGAGTTCATCGTATCGGGAAGTAGAGATGAGACGGTTATACTATCGGACGTCAAGACAGGTACCTGTAAGACCATGAGTGGTCACACAGATTCTCTATATGCTGTGGCTATATCCAGTGATTCAGAGTTCATCGTATCGGGAAGTAGAGATGAGACGGTGAGACTATGGGACGTCAAGACAGGTACCTGTAAGACCATGAGTGGTCACACATGGTATGTATCTGCTGTGGCTATATCCAGTGATTAAGAGTTCATCGTATCGGGAAGTAGAGATAAGACGGTGAGACTATGGGACGTCAAGACAGGTACCTGTAAGACCATGAGTAAAGTGTGTCATTTGTAAAAAATTATCTTTGTTTTTGTTGGAACTAATTGTATTTATCAAATCTTCCTCGACTATTTTTAAGCGTGAGAGTTTGAAATTTTATAGTTGCATTATTGGATTTGCCTACAAATCAAAAATCAAATTTTTTAATGACATTGCATATGAATTCTTTAAGTAAAAAAAAAAATTCGCACAGAACCCTATTATACTTTGTGGCGACTTTAATGCTTTACTTCCTTACTATTGTATTAAGTCATCATAAATCAATATTTATACTTAAAATTACAAAATTTTATAGAAGCAAATGAATTAATAGATTTTAATGATAATGATTCCAACGCATTTTTTAATAGTGCGAAATATTATTGCTATTTTATTGACTACTTATTGGCAACTTAACATTTAAATTCTCATGATATCGTTGACTATAAATTTATCCAAGATTCGGGTTGTTTTATTGATAATTTTCTACTAAGTATTACATTTAATTATAATTTAAAAAGAAGTGAATAAGATTAACAATAACGATTACTCTTTAAAATTTTTAAATTATAGAATCTGAACACGAGAAACTTTTATTAAACTATTTTTTGGATAATTTTATCAATTCTAGTAACTTGATTAAAAAGATGTTGTCAATTAGTATCTATTCATCTTCGATCTTATTAGTTATGATGCTTAGATTGTGTTTGGATCTTAAAATCAAAGAAATAACTATTATCAATTGCCAAGTTACTTTGCTACGTTTTTTGTTCAAGCAAAAAGGATAATATTGCATATTAGAACCCATTAGCTTTGTATGAACGTCATAATTAAGAAGTTACTAAATTTTACTAGCTTAAAATTTAATCTTATAAGCGTTATCTTCACAAATTCTGGAAATGAAAGAAATAAAAAGCTAAGCAAAAACATAAAGATCTTAACAAAAATGCTTAAATAATGTTTAAACAAGCTACGAATCATATAAACCTTAAAATTCGTAATTAGATGAATTTTAGCTTTAACTAATAACAGCAATTTGAAAATTGGGAAACTAACGTTTTGATAAACATTCTAAAATAAGTAAGATAGATTTTAACTTCTCAAATAAAAAAATAGATGGAATTTTTAGAAATAAATCTTTTATCTTAAATTAGGAATTAAGTCGATTATAAAATATAACTCTTTTTACGTCATTTGAAATTAAAAAAATTATATCTTAGCTTGTAAATAATAAAGCTACAGTTAATGAAGGTCCAAAAGCTGAGCTTATTAAATATGGATGTTAAGATTTGCATTAAATTATTACAAGTTTCATTAATAACATGCTTAGAACATTTAAAATACCTAATGCAATTAAAAAAATAAACATTCTTCCGATTTTCAAAAAGGGAAACAAAATTAATTGATGTAATTGACGACCTATCGCTTTATTGAACTGTCTACTTAAAATTTATGATAAAGCACTAACATAAAGAATTTAACATTATATTTATGAACGAAACATTTTGCAACCAGCCTAATTTGGATTTATTCGTAAACGCTCCACTATTTAGCAAATTTGAACAATTTAGTAAATTATAGACTTGCATCGTAGATGATCTCATAAAAAGTAATTAATTGCTACTTTAATAGATGTAGAAAAAATGTTTGATAGCATATCTAGAAAATTACTTTTTGGCCATCTTAGAAGACTTAGGTTACCTTTGGACCTAATATTGACACTAGAATCTTTTTATGATAATGTTGATGCGAAGCTTATAATTTATGGATATCTTACAAGAACAACTAAATATAACAATGAAGTATTATAAGGAAGTAGTCATGCACCTGTACTTACAATTTTATACTATTATATTGTTATAAGATATTTAGAAGATAATCAGAAGAAATCAGGATTTCAAATCTTATCTAAAACTTTCGTAGTACGAGCCTTTGCTGACGACTTAATCCAATTGTCCTCTTCCTAGAAAAATGCCTAAAAAGTATTATAAGCTACATCTACAGTTTTTAATTGAGTAAAACTTACAATTAATGTAGATAAATGTGAAGTAATAGAATTCTGAAAAAAAAAATGAAAAAAAAGATAACCTTCTATTACTCTAAAGTTCAATGGAATTTCAATTGCTTAAAAAGATGAAGTTAACTATTTAGGATATTAGTTAGGAATAAAATAAAATTAAAAATTACATTGTACAGCATTAGCTATCAAACACAGAGTAGCTATTTAAAAAGTTACTGTAATACTTTCTAAATATGTTTTAGTATCCCCTCTCAGCTTCAAAATTCTTTATAGAACTTTTATTTTGCCTAAAGTTTAATATGGAAGTGATATTACTCCGTGAGCTACTATTTCTGGAATTAAAGGAATAAAAAGCAAGATAGCAAAATGTAAAGGTTTATTTCAAGATAGGTGTTTAGATCTTAAGAATTCACATTCAATGATTTATGCTTTATTGATCTAAACTGGCTTCCTTTTACACATAAGGTAACTCCAAATTTAACGTACTTTTATTAAAAATTGATATAATACAGCAAAGAAAATCCTACCTCAGACATTGCTTTTTTATTAGAAAAAGACACTAAATTTAATTTACCATACTAGAAACATATAAAGAAATATATCGTATTGTATAATTTTGACATGTCACATGTTTAGAATAATATGGATTTTTATAAACTCACGGAATAAAAAATAAAACATAAATTCTTAATGGAATGTCTCTCTAGAAATACACTTATGCCAATAGCAAAAATAATTATAGACTAACTAGAAAATAATTAAAGTGTATTTCCTGAAAATACTTACACTAAATGTAATAAACACTATATTAGAGAGACTATTTCCATCTATAGACTAAGAAATTTTTCTTTTAATTTTCAATAAGAACTCAGTAATCTCTACATTAACGTTAGATATAGCATTATTTGTTTATGTGGCTAAGACTTTGATGAAACTGATCATATTTTTGAATGCTAATACTATGCAGATATTATAGAGGAATTCGAAAGTCATAAAGCTCTTAAAGAAAAAGACAAAAAGAAACTAATTCTTTATGACTAAAACTATATAAGCAAACATCTTTCAAAAAATCAAATTCCTAAAATAGACAAATTAATCAAAAATTTTAATTTCAAATTACTCAAAAAGCGTCTTGAAATGTTTAAACTACAAGATAAGTTGTTAGAAGAGCTTCTAGAGGGAAAAAAAGAAAAATTAAATCAAGAAAATAAATAAAAATATATGATAGTGAAAGAGCAAGAAGAAACTTGATTGACATTTACAAACTTTTATCTTTCAACATATTTTTAATATTTATAGTCTAAGCGATATCTATTGCAACTATATCTCACTATTCTTAAATATTGAAAATATTATATTTAAATTAATTAATTAATAAATTGGAAATCATGCAGCTTAGATCATTAAGAGCTGTAATAGATGGACCTTTTTGCGCATAAAACGAAATCCTGGAGAATGAACTGCATTTCCTTAAACTACAATACTATATGTGTTAACGTATGTTAATGTTCAGAAGAAAATTACTCCTAAACTAAGAATCAACATTGGATGGATGAATATGTCAATTAACAAAGAGGAATAACTATATATTTGAAACATAACTCAAGGAAGGTAATGGAGGCACTACAGCTCAATGACGAAATAATAATACAAGAAAAATGAAAAGGAATAGATGGAAAATTAATGATAAAAAGCGATAAAGTTCCATAATGATGTAAATTCCATTACACGAATGTAGAATATGAGCACCTGCAAAAAATTAGAGTGAATTAATTGAACAATTCATACAAGGAATACCAAACTATCCAAGATTCAACAAACGCAGAAAACAGGAAATATGATACTTATTTAGACTACGGGCCAAATGCAATGGAGCAGCATAAACAATGAAAAGAAAGAAAAAATCTAATAGAGAGTGAAGCATTTTAATTCTGCAATTATAGAAAGGAAGATGAGATCCATATAATAGAAGATTGCAGATAATACAAAGAAGAAAGAGAATAGTTAATAGAAAATATCACGAACGTAATTATCAGTAATAACTAATAAAAATAAGCCTTCTTAAACTCAGGCTTGAAGAAATAGTGTGAGGAAATTACAAATTCGAAAATCTGATACGAACTCTACAAGTAATCAAAAGAAAAGAAATAGATTGTCACATTAAAAATTTTCTGCAAGATATATAAAAGAAAATAAAATGGGGTTATATTTAAAAAATTCTTCCTTATTAGAAAAAAACGGTAAAGACTATAGAGCAGGATCCAACGAGCATATTTGAATTTATAATCATTTATCAAGAGGACAAAAATAAAAATATGATTTAGCAACTTTATAACAATTCTAAGAAAACGTGGAAAGGAACTTGCGATACCCTCAGAAAAGACTAACAGATAGCTTAACTATCTAAAGACAAATGAAAGAGTTGGAAAAGTAATTGATAGAAATAGAATTCTACTGTTTTAAAAAGACCTAATGATGGAGATTGAATCTAATTATTCAGATTAGGATATAATGAATCTATTGGAAGAAAAATTAGAATAAATGGAAGAAAATTTAGAAGATTCTGGTCTGATAAGATAATTTCCAAGAATACCCTTACTTTTGATTTTCTCTTAATTTATGGTGAAACCACATAAATTAATTGATTGGTTAATTAATTCATTCATTCATAAACTCTTTCTTCAGCAATTATAGTTTTTTTTGATTTTTTGATCTTAATCGCTTGTTCATTTCTACACTTATTTTTTTAATTACTTTTAAACTTCGATTTTTTTTCGTTTAATTTATAACTTTCTTATGTTGTCGATTTATATGCCTTTTATCATCTAAAACAGATTTAATTTTTTATTGTTTATTTCTTTTTCTTTTAAGATTTCTGATAATTTCCTTTTTCAATCATCATTTTTTCTGTTTTTTTTCTATTATAGCCATTTGAGTTTATAATTTTTGCTTATTTTCTATTTTTTTGTGGTCTTATATTAATTTCTATCTGATTTGTTACATGCTTTAAGTGTTGTTAGTTTGATCTTATGAAGTACTTCAAAAAGCATTTAATTTTCTTTAATGGAAGTAAAGTTTTATTGTTATTTTTTTAATTTATTTATTTAAATAAATAAATTTGATTATAGAGCGCGTAGCACTCTCGTTGATGCGAAGCTCTTTAAATTAATTTTATTTAATGTTGAAAAAAAATTAATGTCTCTCTGTCCTTGTTTTCTCTTCCTGCAGTACGTCCCTGTAGTTTTTCCTTCCAAAGCATAGGATGCAATATGCAATTACGGGTACACTTCCCCGACCTATAATGAAGAAAGTTTCCTCCTGGCATTCAGAGTTCTTCATCTTATTACATCGTCTTTCTCTTGTCATTGATTTCTCTTTCTCCGATTTATCCTCCGTCTGCACTTATTTTTTATTTGCCTTGCTGGACCTCCAAGCAACATCCGAAGGAAAGGGCTTTCCACCCTATTTAAATTTTAATAGTTAATATCTCGATTTTATTTTATTTAGTCAGTTATTAGTCTTTATAAATTCTTAATTTAGGTTAAACATGAATTAAACTATCTGTTTTTATTTATACTTTTTTTTCAGTTGTAATTACTTCGACTTTTTGTGACATTTGGTTATTTTTTATGTTTTAAGCTTAGTCTCTGATATTAAAGTTTCGAATATTTAAGAAGCATTTCATTTTTTTTTCTGGTTAATTGGGAAGTTATTGTTAAGTTTAATAAGAATATTTTTTTTTAAAAGATGACGTGGTTATAAATATAGTATTTTCATTCTTATTCTTATAATATATAAGTTTTATAAATTTTTTTTGTGATTTTATAAAACATTTTTTGTTTAATTTATATATTTTTTTTAATCATTTCTCATCGAATATATATACAAATATTATTTTCATATATTAATTTATTTTTAATATGTTTTTGTTGATAGTTATAATTTGTTAAATTTCCATAATAATATTTATATTAAAAAAATGAATGTCGTCAGTTGTCAGGATAATCAATGAACATTTGGTGTAGTGTATACTACATAACAAGTAATCTCTCACAATAAATTGTCACCACAAAAAACAGTGGACAAGTTAGGAAGAGACAACCCTAACTTTCTTAAGAATTCTCACAAGATGTAAAAACGTTTTACTTACGGTTATACTGACAACTTAATAATTTTTTTTTCTAAATTTTTTTATTTAAGAAGACAAGTACATCTAAGTTAAGAGTCGAGAATAATCTTTATTAAGAATATTTCCCATTTATTGAAGGTGACATATCTCATTGGATTAATAAAATTATAATAAGAAACATGTAAACATTTTTCTTAATTTTAAATATTAATTACGAAAGTGCTGAGTGATAAAGAGGTGATTCGCAATATATAATAATTTTTATTTATTTTTCTTTCTTTTTTTATCTCTTTGTACTTAAATTAAATTAAAAATTTTATAGATAATGGAATGTTTCCTTAATAGGTCCATAACTTCCTGCATTACCTTTTACAGGGTCTCGAACTCGCCGGTGTCTCCACCCAAGTTCACTTCCGAGCTTTCCGAATGGTCTTGGAGTTATCTTTTTTCTTCAAAGCTAACCATCCGAGGAAGGATAAAAATTTGTCAGTTCTTTCCAAATATTTTTTTTTATTTACCAATTCCTCCTACAATTTTTTTCATAAGTGGAATAAACTGCCGCATATATAACATTTTTTCTTGAAAATTTTTTCTGTCGTCATAGGTTATTCTTCTATTACATTTGAATCATTATTTCTTTTTAGATCTTATTCCTCCAATTTTCCTAGTCTCTTTTTTTAATTCCGTTATTTATTAAAATGCGTTTTCATACTTTAAGAAATTTGTTCCCATTTATTCATCAATTCTTACTATATCGCATTCTATTTCTTAATATCTGTTGTTAATATCCTCTTTGGTCACAAATTCATTATGAGGTCTCGTCCTAGACATTATCTTATAAATCTTATTGCAAACTTATGACGTAATGTTTGAGGTTCTCTACCTTATCAATGTAATCAAAAATAATTTAAACAAGAGACTTTTTATCTAAGTTCATAAGTTGTTCAAAGGTGTAACCTTTTTTTGAAATCTTGGATGGATATTATTTATCTTCTGAGATTTTACAATATTATTTCTTTTTTGTCTTAGTTGGAGTTTGTTAGAGCTGGAAAGATTGATCTAAGGAGCTACGAGAAGCCTTTTATTCGAGAAAGCCTTTGTTTCATTCCGCCATCATTTTATCATCTCTTTGTACTTAAGACATTAAAATATTATCATTATATATTGGAATTTTTTTTTATGATATCATATTTCTTTATTTTTTTTCTTAATTATAATATTTTTAGAATATTCTTATATTATATTTTAGAATTTGACTTTTAATTATTTACATTTTAGTTTTATATATTTCTTTAATTTTTAATTTTTTTAAAATTCATAATACTAAAATATTTCGAGTATCTTATTAATATTTAAAATTCTATTTTAAAATTTTTAATTTTTTTAAGTTAAATCTTTTTTTTAAATAATAAAAATAATTATTCAATTTTTATTTCAATATAATTAGTTTCTATATACTAATTGTTTTTTAATCTTTATAAATGGATAGCAATCAATGTCCAAACTGTAAAGAGCAATTTGATTAAGACAAGCGAGTGTCTAAGCAATTACCATGTGGTTGTATTACATGTTTATTTTGTCTTAAAACAGTATTTTAGTTTACTTAAGAAATCAAATGCAAAGTACATCGTTAAGTCTATAACATAAACCCTGAAGAGTTACAAGGGTATCAAGTTTAAGAGCAAGTCCAGTAAGAAGTACAGCAGCATTAAAAAACAATAATTGATCAAGTGCAAATCAATGAGTAGTTCAAGTGGTTATAGGACTAATATGATTAGAAATAGAATTAAGTTAATATGATAAAAAAGATAATATACGACAGCGATCAACTTATAAAACATATCTAGTCGTTATCGGTTCAGTAAGTATTTAAGACTTTAATCAATTCAATTTCTCTTAGTAACAGTAAAATAATGAATTTTTTGAATCGTTTAGCTACTCTTCAAGCCGCAAATCAAGTGTAATAGTAATAGGCCTTAGTGACGAGTTAGTAACAATAAAACTAAGGACAAAATGGTCAAGCTCAAGAATAATTTTAGCAAATATTGCGAGAGATAGAAAATTTTAAGAGAGAGTAGAACCAACAAATGGACATTTAAACATTAAGAAATAATATCTATGTATGTATGTTCAATCTATTTACATATTTAAGAGAAAATGACAATGGTTAGTACTTAACATTAAGTAAGATAGACTAGTTAGTAGAAAAGTATTTCAAGCAATTTAAAGTGATAAGAGGATGTTTTTAAGTATCAAAACATGTTGTTTAACAATAAGGTTAGATAAGTGCAAAAAATAATGATCGTTAAATTAAATAAGAATCTTAAAATAATCAAAACCAAAATTAAGATTAAGTAATAGAGTAATAATAGCAATAATAATAAATTCAAGTTAAAGATTCTTTAGTTAAGTTAGTTCTATCATAAAAAGAAAAATAAATAGTTTAAAACAGAGAGCTAGTCTAAGTAATAGAATAAAGATTAGTGAATCTTAAAAATGAGTTTAAGAATGAAAGCAAAGTAATTTAAGTATGTTAAGAGTAATAAAACTTGATCAAGTATGTAATATCTGATTTCTCAAACTTGACGTTCGAGAATTTAAATAAGTTCCTAAACTAGATAAAGGAAGAGAATTTCAACATATAAAATTTGAAAAACAATCCGTTAAATAAGCCAGGTTTGATTAACTAAATATAAATTCTATTATAATTACCATAAGTAGCTGACTAATAAATTCATGTCAAGTTATATTAGATAATCTAGTTATGTAGATCTCAACAAGGAATATCGTAAGCAGCTTCAAACGGTGTAACTTTATTGAACTTCATGAACTTCTAATTCGTGAATTAAAACTACTCAAATACTGATTTTATTAACTCGGACATCTCTGACACCACATTCGCATCCTGCAATTTCTCAAACACCAACCTAACTACCGCCAACTTCCGCAATACCAAGTTTATCAACTGCGACCTCTCCAACGCCAACCTCTCATCCATAACTTCTGAATACCCAAACATATCACTGGACACACAAACTCTGTCACTTCAGTTGCCATCTCACCAAACAATGAGTTCATCGTATCGGGAAGTAGAGATGAGACGGTGAGACTATGGGACGTCAAGACAGGTACCTGTAAGACCATGAGTGGTCACACAGATTCTGTATTATCTGTGGCTATATCCAGTGATTCAGAGTTCATCGTATCGGGAAGTAGAGATAAGACGGTGAGACTATGGGACGTCAAGACAGGTACCTGTAAGACCATGAGTGGTCACACTAGTTATGTATTATCTGTGGCTATATCCAGTGATTCAGAGTTCATCGTATCGGGAAGTAGAGATAAGACGGTGAGACTATGGGACGTCAAGACAGGTACCTGTAAGACCATGAGTGGTCACACAGATTCTGTATATGCTGTGGCTATATCCAGTGATTCAGAGTTCATCGTATCGGGAAGTAGAGATAAGACGGTGAGACTATGGGACGTCAAGACAGGTACCTGTAAGACCATGAGTGGTCACACTAGTTCTGTATATGCTGTGGCTATATCCAGTGATTCAGAGTTCATCGTATCGGGAAGTAGAGATAAGACGGTGAGACTATGGGACGTCAAGACAGGTACCTGTAAGACCATGAGTGGTCACACTAGTTATGTATTATCTGTGGCTATATCCAGTGATTCAGAGTTCATCGTATCGGGAAGTTATGATAAGACGGTGAGACTATGGGACGTCAAGACAGGTACCTGTAAGACCATGAGTGGTCACACTAGTTCTGTATATGCTGTGGCTATATCCAGTGATTCAGAGTTCATCGTATCGGGAAGTTATGATAATACGGTGAGACTATGGGACGTCAAGACAGGTACCTGTAAGACCATGAGTGGTCACACAGATTCTGTATATGCTGTGGCTATATCCAGTGATTCAGAGTTCATCGTATCGGGAAGTAGAGATGAGACGGTGAGACTATGGGACGTCAAGACAGGTACCTGTAAGACCATTAGTGGTCACACAGATTCTGTATATGCTGTGGCTATATCCAGTGATTCAGAGTTCATCGTATCGGGAAGTGATGATTAGACGGTGAGACTATGGGACGTCAAGACAGGTACCTGTAAGACCATGAGTGGTCACACAGATTCTGTAAATGCTGTTGCTATATCCAGTGATTCAGAGTTCATCGTATCGGGAAGTAGAGATGAGACGGTGAGACTATGGGACGTCAAGACAGGTACCTGTAAGACCATGAGTGGTCACACAGATTCTGTATATGCTGTGGCTATATCCAGTGATTCAGAGTTCATCGTATCGGGAAGTAGAGATAAGACGGTGAGACTATGGGACGTCAAGACAGGTACCTGTAAGACCATGAGTGGTCACACTAGTTCTGTATATGCTGTGGCTATATCCAGTGATTCAGAGTTCATCGTATCGGGAAGTAGAGATAAGACGGTGAGACTATGGGACGTCAAGACAGGTACCTGTAAGACCATGAGTGGTCACACTAGTTATGTATTATCTGTGGCTATATCCAGTGATTCAGAGTTCATCGTATCGGGAAGTTATGATAAGACGGTGAGACTATGGGACGTCAAGACAGGTACCTGTAAGACCATGAGTGGTCACACTAGTTCTGTATATGCTGTGGCTATATCCAGTGATTCAGAGTTCATCGTATCGGGAAGTTATGATAATACGGTGAGACTATGGGACGTCAAGACAGGTACCTGTAAGACCATGAGTGGTCACACATATTCTCTATATGCTGTGGCTATATCCAGTGATTAAGAGTTCATCGTATCGGGAAGTAGAGATGAGACGGTGAGACTATGGGACGTCAAGACAGGTACCTGTAAGACCATGAGTGGTCACACTAGTTCTGTATATGCTGTGGCTATATCCAGTGATTCAGAGTTCATCGTATCGGGAAGTAGAGATGAGACGGTGAGACTATGGGACGTCAAGACAGGTACCTGTAAGACCATGAGTGGTCACACTAGTTATGTATTATCTGTGGCTATATCCAGTGATTCAGAGTTCATCGTATCGGGAAGTAGAGATGAGACGGTGAGACTATGGGACGTCAAGACAGGTACCTGTAAGACCATGAGTGGTCACACTAGTTATGTAAATGCTGTGGCTATATCCAGTGATTCAGAGTTCATCGTATCGGGAAGTAGAGATGAGACGGTGAGACTATGGGACGTCAAGACAGGTACCTGTAAGACCATGAGTGGTCACACTAGTTATGTATTATCTGTGGCTATATCCAGTGATTCAGAGTTCATCGTATCGGGAAGTTATGATAAGACGGTGAGACTATGGGACGTCAAGACAGGTACCTGTAAGACCATGAGTGGTCACACTAGTTCTGTATATGCTGTGGCTATATCCAGTGATTCAGAGTTCATCGTATCGGGAAGTAGAGATGAGACGGTGAGACTATGGGACGTCAAGACAGGTACCTGTAAGACCATGAGTGGTCACACTAGTTATGCATATGCTGTGGCTATATCCAGTGATTCAGAGTTCATCGTATCGGGAAGTAGAGATGAGACGGTGAGACTATGGGACGTCAAGACAGGTACCTGTAAGACCATGAGTGGTCACACAGATTCTGTAAATGCTGTTGCTATATCCAGTGATTCAGAGTTCATCGTATCGGGAAGTAGAGATAAGACGGTGAGACTATGGGACGTCAAGACAGGTACCTGTAAGACCATGAGTGGTCACACTAGTTCTGTATATGCTGTGGCTATATCCAGTGATTCAGAGTTCATCGTATCGGGAAGTTATGATAATACGGTGAGACTATGGGACGTCAAGACAGGTACCTGTAAGACCATGAGTGGTCACACTAGTTATGTATTATCTGTGGCTATATCCAGTGATTCAGAGTTCATCGTATCGGGAAGTGGAGATAATACGGTGAGACTATGGGACGTCAAGACAGGTACCTGTAAGACCATGAGTGGTCACACATATTCTCTATATACTGTGGCTATATCCAGTGATTCAGAGTTCATCGTATCGGGAAGTTATGATAATACGGTGAGACTATGGGACGTCAAGACAGGTACCTGTAAGACCATGAGTGGTCACACAGATTCTGTATATGCTGTGGCTATATCCAGTGATTCAGAGTTCATCGTATCGGGAAGTGGAGATAATACTGTGAGACTATGGGACGTCAAGACAGGTACCTGTAAGACCATGAGTGGTCACACATATTCTCTATATGCTGTGGCTATATCCAGTGATTCAGAGTTCATCGTATCGGGAAGTTATGATAATACGGTGAGACTATGGGACGTCAAGACAGGTACCTGGAAGACCATGAGTGGTCACACATGGTATGTATCTGCTGTGGCTATATCCAGTGATTCAGAGTTCATCGTATCGGGAAGTGATGATTAGACGGTGAGACTATGGGACGTCAAGACAGGTACCTGTAAGACCATGAGTGGTCACACTAGTTATGTATATGCTGTGGCTATATCCAGTGATTCAGAGTTCATCGTATCGGGAAGTAGAGATGAGACGGTGAGACTATGGGACGTCAAGACAGGTACCTGTAAGACCATGAGTGGTCACACATATTCTCTATATGCTGTGGCTATATCCAGTGATTCAGAGTTCATCGTATCGGGAAGTTATGATAATACGGTGAGACTATGGGACGTCAAGACAGGTACCTGTAAGACCATGAGTGGTCACACATATTCTCTATATGCTGTGGCTATATCCAGTGATTCAGAGTTCATCGTATCGGGAAGTTATGATAATACGGTGAGACTATGGGACGTCAAGACAGGTACCTGTAAGACCATGAGTGGTCACACAGATTCTGTATATGCTGTGGCTATATCCAGTGATTCAGAGTTCATCGTATCGGGAAGTGATGATTAGACGGTGAGACTATGGGACGTCAAGACAGGTACCTGTAAGACCATGAGTGGTCACACAGATTCTGTAAATGCTGTTGCTATATCCAGTGATTCAGAGTTCATCGTATCGGGAAGTAGAGATGAGACGGTGAGACTATGGGACGTCAAGACAGGTACCTGTAAGACCATGAGTGGTCACACAGATTCTGTATATGCTGTGGCTATATCCAGTGATTCAGAGTTCATCGTATCGGGAAGTAGAGATAAGACGGTGAGACTATGGGACGTCAAGACAGGTACCTGTAAGACCATGAGTGGTCACACTAGTTCTGTATATGCTGTGGCTATATCCAGTGATTCAGAGTTCATCGTATCGGGAAGTAGAGATAAGACGGTGAGACTATGGGACGTCAAGACAGGTACCTGTAAGACCATGAGTGGTCACACTAGTTCTGTATATGCTGTGGCTATATCCAGTGATTCAGAGTTCATCGTATCGGGAAGTTATGATAATACGGTGAGACTATGGGACGTCAAGACAGGTACCTGTAAGACCATGAGTGGTCACACAGATTCTGTATATGCTGTGGCTATATCCAGTGATTAAGAGTTCATCGTATCGGGAAGTAGAGATGAGACGGTGAGACTATGGGACGTCAAGACAGGTACCTGTAAGACCATGAGTGGTCACACTAGTTCTGTATATGCTGTGGCTATATCCAGTGATTCAGAGTTCATCGTATCGGGAAGTTATGATAATACGGTGAGACTATGGGACGTCAAGACAGGTACCTGTAAGACCATGAGTGGTCACACTAGTTATGTATTATCTGTGGCTATATCCAGTGATTCAGAGTTCATCGTATCGGGAAGTAGAGATGAGACGGTGAGACTATGGGACGTCAAGACAGGTACCTGTAAGACCATGAGTGGTCACACTAGTTATGTAAATGCTGTGGCTATATCCAGTGATTCAGAGTTCATCGTATCGGGAAGTAGAGATGAGACGGTGAGACTATGGGACGTCAAGACAGGTACCTGTAAGACCATGAGTGGTCACACATATTCTCTATATGCTGTGGCTATATCCAGTGATTCAGAGTTCATCGTATCGGGAAGTAGAGATGAGACGGTGAGACTATGGGACGTCAAGACAGGTACCTGTAAGACCATGAGTGGTCACACTAGTTATGTATTATCTGTGGCTATATCCAGTGATTCAGAGTTCATCGTATCGGGAAGTAGAGATGAGACGGTGAGACTATGGGACGTCAAGACAGGTACCTGTAAGACCATGAGTGGTCACACTAGTTATGTAAATGCTGTGGCTATATCCAGTGATTCAGAGTTCATCGTATCGGGAAGTAGAGATGAGACGGTGAGACTATGGGACGTCAAGACAGGTACCTGTAAGACCATGAGTGGTCACACATATTCTCTATATGCTGTGGCTATATCCAGTGATTCAGAGTTCATCGTATCGGGAAGTAGAGATGAGACGGTGAGACTATGGGACGTCAAGACAGGTACCTGTAAGACCATGAGTGGTCACACTAGTTATGTATTATCTGTGGCTATATCCAGTGATTCAGAGTTCATCGTATCGGGAAGTAGAGATGAGACGGTGAGACTATGGGACGTCAAGACAGGTACCTGTAAGACCATGAGTGGTCACACTAGTTATGTATTATCTGTGGCTATATCCAGTGATTCAGAGTTCATCGTATCGGGAAGTAGAGATAAGACGGTGAGACTATGGGACGTCAAGACAGGTACCTGTAAGACCATGAGTGGTCACACAGATTCTGTATTATCTGTGGCTATATCCAGTGATTAAGAGTTCATCGTATCGGGAAGTAGAGATGAGACGGTGAGACTATGGGACGTCAAGACAGGTACCTGTAAGACCATGAGTGGTCACACTAGTTATGTATTATCTGTGGCTATATCCAGTGATTCAGAGTTCATCGTATCGGGAAGTGGAGATAATACGGTGAGACTATGGGACGTCAAGACAGGTACCTGTAAGACCATGAGTGGTCACACTAGTTCTGTATATGCTGTGGCTATATCCAGTGATTCAGAGTTCATCGTATCGGGAAGTAGAGATAAGACGGTGAGACTATGGGACGTCAAGACAGGTACCTGTAAGACCATGAGTGGTCACACAGATTCTGTATTATCTGTGGCTATATCCAGTGATTAAGAGTTCATCGTATCGGGAAGTAGAGATGAGACGGTGAGACTATGGGACGTCAAGACAGGTACCTGGAAGACCATGAGTGGTCACACATGGTATGTATCTGCTGTGGCTATATCCAGTGATTCAGAGTTCATCGTATCGGGAAGTGGAGATAATACGGTGAGACTATGGGACGTCAAGACAGGTACCTGTAAGACCATGAGTGGTCACACATGGTATGTATCTGCTGTGGCTATATCCAGTGATTCAGAGTTCATCGTATCGGGAAGTGGAGATAATACGGTGAGACTATGGGACGTCAAGACAGGTACCTGTAAGACCATGAGTGGTCACACTAGTTATGTATTATCTGTGGCTATATCCAGTGATTCAGAGTTCATCGTATCGGGAATTTGAGATAATACGGTTATACTATCGGACGTCAAGACAGGTACCTGTAAGACCATGAGTGGTCACACTAGTTATGTATTATATGTGGCTATATCCAGTGATTCAGAGTTCATCGTATCGGGAAGTAGAGATAAGACGGTGAGACTATGGGACGTCAAGACAGGTACCTGTAAGACCATGAGTGGTCACACAGATTCTGTATATGCTGTGGCTATATCCAGTGATTCAGAGTTCATCGTATCGGGAAGTAGAGATAAGACGGTGAGACTATGGGACGTCAAGACAGGTACCTGTAAGACCATGAGTGGTCACACTAGTTATGTATTATCTGTGGCTATATCCAGTGATTCAGAGTTCATCGTATCGGGAAGTTGAGATAATACGGTTATACTATCGGACGTCAAGACAGGTACCTGTAAGACCATGAGTGGTCACACTAGTTATGTATTATATGTGGCTATATCCAGTGATTCAGAGTTCATCGTATCGGGAAGTAGAGATAAGACGGTGAGACTATGGGACGTCAAGACAGGTACCTGTAAGACCATGAGTGGTCACACTAGTTATGTATTATCTGTGGCTATATCCAGTGATTCAGAGTTCATCGTATCGGGAAGTTGAGATAATACGGTTATACTATCGGACGTCAAGACAGGTACCTGTAAGACCATGAGTGGTCACACTAGTTATGTATTATATGTGGCTATATCCAGTGATTCAGAGTTCATCGTATCGGGAAGTAGAGATGAGACGGTGAGACTATGGGACGTCAAGACAGGTACCTGTAAGACCATGAGTGGTCACACATGGTATGTATCTGCTGTGGCTATATCCAGTGATTCAGAGTTCATCGTATCGGGAAGTGGAGATAATACGGTGAGACTATGGGACGTCAAGACAGGTACCTGTAAGACCATGAGTGGTCACACTAGTTATGTAAATGCTGTGGCTATATCCAGTGATTCGGAGTTCATCGTATCGGGAAGTAGAGATAAGACGGTGAGACTATGGGACGTCAAGACAGGTACCTGTAAGACCATGAGTGGTCACACTAGTTCTGTATATGCTGTGGCTATATCCAGTGATTCAGAGTTCATCGTATCGGGAAGTAGAGATAAGACGGTGAGACTATGGGACGTCAAGACAGGTACCTGTAAGACCATGAGTGGTCACACATATTCTCTATATGCTGTGGCTATATCCAGTGATTCAGAGTTCATCGTATCGGGAAGTTATGATAAGACGGTGAGACTATGGGACGTCAAGACAGGTACCTGTAAGACCATGAGTGGTCACACTAGTTATGTATATGCTGTGGCTATATCCAGTGATTCAGAGTTCATCGTATCGGGAAGTAGAGATGAGACGGTGAGACTATGGGACGTCAAGACAGGTACCTGTAAGACCATGAGTGGTCACACATATTCTCTATATGCTGTGGCTATATCCAGTGATTCAGAGTTCATCGTATCGGGAAGTTATGATAATACGGTGAGACTATGGGACGTCAAGACAGGTACCTGTAAGACCATGAGTGGTCACACAGATTCTGTATATGCTGTGGCTATATCCAGTGATTCAGAGTTCATCGTATCGGGAAGTAGAGATAATACTGTGAGACTATGGGACGTCAAGACAGGTACCTGTAAGACCATGAGTGGTCACACTAGTTCTGTATATGCTGTGGCTATATCCAGTGATTCAGAGTTCATCGTATCGGGAAGTTATGATAATACGGTGAGACTATGGGACGTCAAGACAGGTACCTGTAAGACCATGAGTGGTCACACAGATTCTGTATATGCTGTGGCTATATCCAGTGATTCAGAGTTCATCGTATCGGGAAGTGATGATTAGACGGTGAGACTATGGGACGTCAAGACAGGTACCTGTAAGACCATGAGTGGTCACACAGATTCTGTAAATGCTGTTGCTATATCCAGTGATTCAGAGTTCATCGTATCGGGAAGTAGAGATGAGACGGTGAGACTATGGGACGTCAAGACAGGTACCTGTAAGACCATGAGTGGTCACACAGATTCTGTATATGCTGTGGCTATATCCAGTGATTCAGAGTTCATCGTATCGGGAAGTAGAGATAAGACGGTGAGACTATGGGACGTCAAGACAGGTACCTGTAAGACCATGAGTGGTCACACTAGTTCTGTATATGCTGTGGCTATATCCAGTGATTCAGAGTTCATCGTATCGGGAAGTAGAGATAAGACGGTGAGACTATGGGACGTCAAGACAGGTACCTGTAAGACCATGAGTGGTCACACTAGTTCTGTATATGCTGTGGCTATATCCAGTGATTCAGAGTTCATCGTATCGGGAAGTTATGATAATACGGTGAGACTATGGGACGTCAAGACAGGTACCTGTAAGACCATGAGTGGTCACACAGATTCTGTATATGCTGTGGCTATATCCAGTGATTAAGAGTTCATCGTATCGGGAAGTAGAGATGAGACGGTGAGACTATGGGACGTCAAGACAGGTACCTGTAAGACCATGAGTGGTCACACTAGTTCTGTATATGCTGTGGCTATATCCAGTGATTCAGAGTTCATCGTATCGGGAAGTAGAGATGAGACGGTGAGACTATGGGACGTCAAGACAGGTACCTGTAAGACCATGAGTGGTCACACTAGTTATGTATTATCTGTGGCTATATCCAGTGATTCAGAGTTCATCGTATCGGGAAGTAGAGATGAGACGGTGAGACTATGGGACGTCAAGACAGGTACCTGTAAGACCATTAGTGGTCACACTAGTTATGTAAATGCTGTGGCTATATCCAGTGATTCAGAGTTCATCGTATCGGGAAGTAGAGATGAGACGGTGAGACTATGGGACGTCAAGACAGGTACCTGTAAGACCATGAGTGGTCACACTAGTTATGTATTATCTGTGGCTATATCCAGTGATTCAGAGTTCATCGTATCGGGAAGTAGAGATGAGACGGTGAGACTATGGGACGTCAAGACAGGTACCTGTAAGACCATGAGTGGTCACACTAGTTATGTATTATCTGTGGCTATATCCAGTGATTCAGAGTTCATCGTATCGGGAAGTAGAGATGAGACGGTGAGACTATGGGACGTCAAGACAGGTACCTGTAAGACCATGAGTGGTCACACTAGTTCTGTAAATGCTGTTGCTATATCCAGTGATTCAGAGTTCATCGTATCGGGAAGTAGAGATGAGACGGTGAGACTATGGGACGTCAAGACAGGTACCTGTAAGACCATGAGTGGTCACACAGATTCTGTATATGCTGTGGCTATATCCAGTGATTCAGAGTTCATCGTATCGGGAAGTAGAGATAAGACGGTGAGACTATGGGACGTCAAGACAGGTACCTGTAAGACCATGAGTGGTCACACTAGTTATGTATTATCTGTGGCTATATCCAGTGATTCAGAGTTCATCGTATCGGGAAGTAGAGATAAGACGGTGAGACTATGGGACGTCAAGACAGGTACCTGTAAGACCATGAGTGGTCACACAGATTCTGTATTATCTGTGGCTATATCCAGTGATTAAGAGTTCATCGTATCGGGAAGTAGAGATGAGACGGTGAGACTATGGGACGTCAAGACAGGTACCTGTAAGACCATGAGTGGTCACACTAGTTATGTATTATCTGTGGCTATATCCAGTGATTCAGAGTTCATCGTATCGGGAAGTGGAGATAATACGGTGAGACTATGGGACGTCAAGACAGGTACCTGTAAGACCATGAGTGGTCACACTAGTTCTGTATATGCTGTGGCTATATCCAGTGATTCAGAGTTCATCGTATCGGGAAGTAGAGATAAGACGGTGAGACTATGGGACGTCAAGACAGGTACCTGTAAGACCATGAGTGGTCACACAGATTCTGTATTATCTGTGGCTATATCCAGTGATTAAGAGTTCATCGTATCGGGAAGTAGAGATGAGACGGTGAGACTATGGGACGTCAAGACAGGTACCTGGAAGACCATGAGTGGTCACACATGGTATGTATCTGCTGTGGCTATATCCAGTGATTCAGAGTTCATCGTATCGGGAAGTGGAGATAATACGGTGAGACTATGGGACGTCAAGACAGGTACCTGTAAGACCATGAGTGGTCACACATGGTATGTATCTGCTGTGGCTATATCCAGTGATTCAGAGTTCATCGTATCGGGAAGTGGAGATAATACGGTGAGACTATGGGACGTCAAGACAGGTACCTGTAAGACCATGAGTGGTCACACTAGTTATGTATTATCTGTGGCTATATCCAGTGATTCAGAGTTCATCGTATCGGGAATTTGAGATAATACGGTTATACTATCGGACGTCAAGACAGGTACCTGTAAGACCATGAGTGGTCACACTAGTTATGTATTATATGTGGCTATATCCAGTGATTCAGAGTTCATCGTATCGGGAAGTAGAGATAAGACGGTGAGACTATGGGACGTCAAGACAGGTACCTGTAAGACCATGAGTGGTCACACAGATTCTGTATATGCTGTGGCTATATCCAGTGATTCAGAGTTCATCGTATCGGGAAGTAGAGATAAGACGGTGAGACTATGGGACGTCAAGACAGGTACCTGTAAGACCATGAGTGGTCACACTAGTTATGTATTATCTGTGGCTATATCCAGTGATTCAGAGTTCATCGTATCGGGAAGTTGAGATAATACGGTTATACTATCGGACGTCAAGACAGGTACCTGTAAGACCATGAGTGGTCACACTAGTTATGTATTATATGTGGCTATATCCAGTGATTCAGAGTTCATCGTATCGGGAAGTAGAGATAAGACGGTGAGACTATGGGACGTCAAGACAGGTACCTGTAAGACCATGAGTGGTCACACTAGTTATGTATTATCTGTGGCTATATCCAGTGATTCAGAGTTCATCGTATCGGGAAGTTGAGATAATACGGTTATACTATCGGACGTCAAGACAGGTACCTGTAAGACCATGAGTGGTCACACTAGTTATGTATTATATGTGGCTATATCCAGTGATTCAGAGTTCATCGTATCGGGAAGTAGAGATGAGACGGTGAGACTATGGGACGTCAAGACAGGTACCTGTAAGACCATGAGTGGTCACACATGGTATGTATCTGCTGTGGCTATATCCAGTGATTCAGAGTTCATCGTATCGGGAAGTGGAGATAATACGGTGAGACTATGGGACGTCAAGACAGGTACCTGTAAGACCATGAGTGGTCACACTAGTTATGTAAATGCTGTGGCTATATCCAGTGATTCGGAGTTCATCGTATCGGGAAGTAGAGATAAGACGGTGAGACTATGGGACGTCAAGACAGGTACCTGTAAGACCATGAGTGGTCACACTAGTTCTGTATATGCTGTGGCTATATCCAGTGATTCAGAGTTCATCGTATCGGGAAGTAGAGATAAGACGGTGAGACTATGGGACGTCAAGACAGGTACCTGTAAGACCATGAGTGGTCACACATATTCTCTATATGCTGTGGCTATATCCAGTGATTCAGAGTTCATCGTATCGGGAAGTTATGATAAGACGGTGAGACTATGGGACGTCAAGACAGGTACCTGTAAGACCATGAGTGGTCACACTAGTTATGTATATGCTGTGGCTATATCCAGTGATTCAGAGTTCATCGTATCGGGAAGTAGAGATGAGACGGTGAGACTATGGGACGTCAAGACAGGTACCTGTAAGACCATGAGTGGTCACACAGATTCTGTATATGCTGTGGCTATATCCAGTGATTCAGAGTTCATCGTATCGGGAAGTAGAGATAAGACGGTGAGACTATGGGACGTCAAGACAGGTACCTGTAAGACCATGAGTGGTCACACTAGTTCTGTATATGCTGTGGCTATATCCAGTGATTCAGAGTTCATCGTATCGGGAAGTAGAGATAAGACGGTGAGACTATGGGACGTCAAGACAGGTACCTGTAAGACCATGAGTGGTCACACTAGTTCTGTATATGCTGTGGCTATATCCAGTGATTCAGAGTTCATCGTATCGGGAAGTAGAGATAAGACGGTGAGACTATGGGACGTCAAGACAGGTACCTGTAAGACCATGAGTGGTCACACAGATTCTGTATATGCTGTGGCTATATCCAGTGATTCAGAGTTCATCGTATCGGGAAGTAGAGATGAGACGGTGAGACTATGGGACGTCAAGACAGGTACCTGTAAGACCATGAGTGGTCACACATATTCTCTATATGCTGTGGCTATATCCAGTGATTCAGAGTTCATCGTATCGGGAAGTAGAGATAAGACGGTGAGACTATGGGACGTCAAGACAGGTACCTGTAAGACCATGAGTGGTCACACTAGTTATGTATTATCTGTGGCTATATCCAGTGATTCAGAGTTCATCGTATCGGGAAGTAGAGATGAGACGGTGAGACTATGGGACGTCAAGACAGGTACCTGTAAGACCATGAGTGGTCACACTAGTTATGTAAATGCTGTGGCTATATCCAGTGATTCAGAGTTCATCGTATCGGGAAGTAGAGATAAGACGGTGAGACTATGGGACGTCAAGACAGGTACCTGTAAGACCATGAGTGGTCACACAGATTCTGTATATGCTGTGGCTATATCCAGTGATTCAGAGTTCATCGTATCGGGAAGTAGAGATGAGACGGTGAGACTATGGGACGTCAAGACAGGTACCTGTAAGACCATGAGTGGTCACACTAGTTATGTATTATCTGTGGCTATATCCAGTGATTCAGAGTTCATCGTATCGGGAAGTAGAGATAAGACGGTGAGACTATGGGACGTCAAGACAGGTACCTGTAAGACCATGAGTGGTCACACAGATTCTGTATTATCTGTGGCTATATCCAGTGATTCAGAGTTCATCGTATCGGGAAGTAGAGATGAGACGGTGAGACTATGGGACGTCAAGACAGGTACCTGGAAGACCATGAGTGGTCACACATGGTATGTATCTGCTGTGGCTATATCCAGTGATTCAGAGTTCATCGTATCGGGAAGTGGAGATAATACGGTGAGACTATGGGACGTCAAGACAGGTACCTGTAAGACCATGAGTGGTCACACTAGTTATGTATTATCTGTGGCTATATCCAGTGATTCAGAGTTCATCGTATCGGGAATTTGAGATAATACGGTTATACTATCGGACGTCAAGACAGGTACCTGTAAGACCATGAGTGGTCACACTAGTTATGTATTATATGTGGCTATATCCAGTGATTCAGAGTTCATCGTATCGGGAAGTAGAGATAAGACGGTGAGACTATGGGACGTCAAGACAGGTACCTGTAAGACCATGAGTGGTCACACTAGTTATGTATTATCTGTGGCTATATCCAGTGATTCAGAGTTCATCGTATCGGGAAGTAGAGATAAGACGGTGAGACTATGGGACGTCAAGACAGGTACCTGTAAGACCATGAGTGGTCACACAGATTCTGTATATGCTGTGGCTATATCCAGTGATTCAGAGTTCATCGTATCGGGAAGTAGAGATGAGACGGTGAGACTATGGGACGTCAAGACAGGTACCTGTAAGACCATGAGTGGTCACACATGGTATGTATCTGCTGTGGCTATATCCAGTGATTCAGAGTTCATCGTATCGGGAAGTGGAGATAATACGGTGAGACTATGGGACGTCAAGACAGGTACCTGTAAGACCATGAGTGGTCACACTGATTCTGTAAATGCTGTGGCTATATCCAGTGATTCAGAGTTCATCGTATCGGGAAGTAGAGATAAGACGGTGAGACTATGGGACGTCAAGACAGGTACCTGTAAGACCATGAGTGGTCACACTAGTTCTGTATATGCTGTGGCTATATCCAGTGATTCAGAGTTCATCGTATCGGGAAGTAGAGATAAGACGGTGAGACTATGGGACGTCAAGACAGGTACCTGTAAGACCATGAGTGGTCACACATATTCTCTATATGCTGTGGCTATATCCAGTGATTCAGAGTTCATCGTATCGGGAAGTTATGATAATACGGTGAGACTATGGGACGTCAAGACAGGTACCTGTAAGACCATGAGTGGTCACACTAGTTCTGTATATGCTGTGGCTATATCCAGTGATTCAGAGTTCATCGTATCGGGAAGTAGAGATGAGACGGTGAGACTATGGGACGTCAAGACAGGTACCTGTAAGACCATGAGTGGTCACACAGATTCTGTATATGCTGTGGCTATATCCAGTGATTCAGAGTTCATCGTATCGGGAAGTAGAGATAAGACGGTGAGACTATGGGACGTCAAGACAGGTACCTGTAAGACCATGAGTGGTCACACTAGTTCTGTATATGCTGTGGCTATATCCAGTGATTCAGAGTTCATCGTATCGGGAAGTAGAGATAAGACGGTGAGACTATGGGACGTCAAGACAGGTACCTGTAAGACCATGAGTGGTCACACTAGTTCTGTATATGCTGTGGCTATATCCAGTGATTCAGAGTTCATCGTATCGGGAAGTTATGATAATACGGTGAGACTATGGGACGTCAAGACAGGTACCTGTAAGACCATGAGTGGTCACACAGATTCTGTATATGCTGTGGCTATATCCAGTGATTCAGAGTTCATCGTATCGGGAAGTAGAGATGAGACGGTGAGACTATGGGACGTCAAGACAGGTACCTGTAAGACCATGAGTGGTCACACTAGTTCTGTATATGCTGTGGCTATATCCAGTGATTCAGAGTTCATCGTATCGGGAAGTAGAGATGAGACGGTGAGACTATGGGACGTCAAGACAGGTACCTGTAAGACCATGAGTGGTCACACTAGTTATGTATTATCTGTGGCTATATCCAGTGATTCAGAGTTCATCGTATCGGGAAGTAGAGATAAGACGGTGAGACTATGGGACGTCAAGACAGGTACCTGTAAGACCATGAGTGGTCACACAGATTCTGTATATGCTGTGGCTATATCCAGTGATTCAGAGTTCATCGTATCGGGAAGTAGAGATAAGACGGTGAGACTATGGGACGTCAAGACAGGTACCTGTAAGACCATGAGTGGTCACACTAGTTATGTATTATCTGTGGCTATATCCAGTGATTCAGAGTTCATCGTATCGGGAAGTTGAGATAATACGGTTATACTATCGGACGTCAAGACAGGTACCTGTAAGACCATGAGTGGTCACACTAGTTATGTATTATATGTGGCTATATCCAGTGATTCAGAGTTCATCGTATCGGGAAGTAGAGATAAGACGGTGAGACTATGGGACGTCAAGACAGGTACCTGTAAGACCATGAGTGGTCACACTAGTTATGTATTATCTGTGGCTATATCCAGTGATTCAGAGTTCATCGTATCGGGAAGTGGAGATAATACTGTGAGACTATGGGACGTCAAGACAGGTACCTGTAAGACCATGAGTGGTCACACTAGTTATGTAAATGCTGTGGCTATATCCAGTGATTCAGAGTTCATCGTATCGGGAAGTAGAGATGAGACGGTGAGACTATGGGACGTCAAGACAGGTACCTGTAAGACCATGAGTGGTCACACATATTCTCTATATGCTGTGGCTATATCCAGTGATTCAGAGTTCATCGTATCGGGAAGTAGAGATAAGACGGTGAGACTATGGGACGTCAAGACAGGTACCTGTAAGACCATGAGTGGTCACACAGATTCTGTATATGCTGTGGCTATATCCAGTGATTCAGAGTTCATCGTATCGGGAAGTAGAGATAAGACGGTGAGACTATGGGACGTCAAGACAGGTACCTGTAAGACCATGAGTGGTCACACTAGTTATGTATTATCTGTGGCTATATCCAGTGATTCAGAGTTCATCGTATCGGGAAGTAGAGATAAGACGGTGAGACTATGGGACGTCAAGACAGGTACCTGTAAGACCATGAGTGGTCACACTAGTTATGTATTATCTGTGGCTATATCCAGTGATTCAGAGTTCATCGTATCGGGAAGTAGAGATAAGACGGTGAGACTATGGGACGTCAAGACAGGTACCTGTAAGACCATGAGTGGTCACACAGATTCTGTATTATCTGTGGCTATATCCAGTGATTCAGAGTTCATCGTATCGGGAAGTAGAGATAAGACGGTGAGACTATGGGACGTCAAGACAGGTACCTGTAAGACCATGAGTGGTCACACTAGTTATGTATTATCTGTGGCTATATCCAGTGATTCAGAGTTCATCGTATCGGGAAGTTGAGATAATACGGTTATACTATCGGACGTCAAGACAGGTACCTGTAAGACCATGAGTGGTCACACTAGTTATGTATTATCTGTGGCTATATCCAGTGATTCAGAGTTCATCGTATCGGGAAGTAGAGATAAGACGGTGAGACTATGGGACGTCAAGACAGGTACCTGTAAGACCATGAGTGGTCACACTAGTTCTGTATTATCTGTGGCTATATCCAGTGATTCAGAGTTCATCGTATCGGGAAGTTATGATAATACGGTGAGACTATGGGACGTCAAGACAGGTACCTGTAAGACCATGAGTGGTCACACAGATTCTGTATATGCTGTGGCTATATCCAGTGATTCAGAGTTCATCGTATCGGGAAGTAGAGATGAGACGGTGAGACTATGGGACGTCAAGACAGGTACCTGTAAGACCATGAGTGGTCACACTGATTCTGTAAATGCTGTTGCTATATCCAGTGATTCAGAGTTCATCGTATCGGGAAGTAGAGATAAGACGGTGAGACTATGGGACGTCAAGACAGGTACCTGTAAGACCATGAGTGGTCACACTAGTTATGTATTATCTGTGGCTATATCCAGTGATTCAGAGTTCATCGTATCGGGAAGTAGAGATAAGACGGTGAGACTATGGGACGTCAAGACAGGTACCTGTAAGACCATGAGTGGTCACACAGATTCTGTATATGCTGTGGCTATATCCAGTGATTCAGAGTTCATCGTATCGGGAAGTGGAGATAATACTGTGAGACTATGGGACGTCAAGACAGGTACCTGTAAGACCATGAGTGGTCACACTAGTTATGTAAATGCTGTGGCTATATCCAGTGATTCAGAGTTCATCGTATCGGGAAGTAGAGATGAGACGGTGAGACTATGGGACGTCAAGACAGGTACCTGTAAGACCATTAGTGGTCACACAGATTCTGTATATGCTGTGGCTATATCCAGTGATTCAGAGTTCATCGTATCGGGAAGTAGAGATGAGACGGTGAGACTATGGGACGTCAAGACAGGTACCTGTAAGACCATGAGTGGTCACACATATTCTCTATATGCTGTGGCTATATCCAGTGATTCAGAGTTCATCGTATCGGGAAGTAGAGATAAGACGGTGAGACTATGGGACGTCAAGACAGGTACCTGTAAGACCATGAGTGGTCACACTAGTTATGTAAATGCTGTGGCTATATCCAGTGATTCAGAGTTCATCGTATCGGGAAGTAGAGATAAGACGGTGAGACTATGGGACGTCAAGACAGGTACCTGTAAGACCATGAGTGGTCACACTAGTTCTGTATCATCTGTGGCTATATCCAGTGATTCAGAGTTCATCGTATCGGGAAGTTGAGATAATACGGTTATACTATCGGACGTCAAGACAGGTACCTGTAAGACCATGAGTGGTCACACTAGTTATGTATTATCTGTGGCTATATCCAGTGATTAAGAGTTCATCGTATCGGGAAGTTATGATAAGACGGTGAGACTATGGGACGTCAAGACAGGTACCTGTAAGACCATGAGTGGTCACACAGATTCTGTATATGCTGTGGCTATATCCAGTGATTCAGAGTTCATCGTATCGGGAAGTGGAGATAATACGGTGAGACTATGGGACGTCAAGACAGGTACCTGTAAGACCATGAGTGGTCACACTAGTTATGTAAATGCTGTGGCTATATCCAGTGATTCAGAGTTCATCGTATCGGGAAGTAGAGATAAGACGGTGAGACTATGGGACGTCAAGACAGGTACCTGTAAGACCATGAGTGGTCACACTAGTTATGTATTATCTGTGGCTATATCCAGTGATTCAGAGTTCATCGTATCGGGAAGTAGAGATAAGACGGTGAGACTATGGGACGTCAAGACAGGTACCTGTAAGACCATGAGTGGTCACACATGGTATGTATCTGCTGTGGCTATATCCAGTGATTCAGAGTTCATCGTATCGGGAAGTAGAGATAAGACGGTGAGACTATGGGACGTCAAGACAGGTACCTGTAAGACCATGAGTGGTCACACAGATTCTGTATATGCTGTGGCTATATCCAGTGATTCAGAGTTCATCGTATCGGGAAGTAGAGATAAGACGGTGAGACTATGGGACGTCAAGACAGGTACCTGTAAGACCATGAGTGGTCACACATGGTATGTATCTGCTGTGGCTATATCCAGTGATTCAGAGTTCATCGTATCGGGAAGTAGAGATAATACGGTTATACTATCGGACGTCAAGACAGGTACCTGTAAGACCATGAGTGGTCACACTAGTTATGTAAATGCTGTGGCTATATCCAGTGATTCAGAGTTCATCGTATCGGGAAGTAGAGATAAGACGGTGAGACTATGGGACGTCAAGACAGGTACCTGTAAGACCATGAGTGGTCACACTAGTTATGTAAATGCTGTGGCTATATCCAGTGATTCAGAGTTCATCGTATCGGGAAGTAGAGATGAGACGGTGAGACTATGGGACGTCAAGACAGGTACCTGTAAGACCATGAGTGGTCACACAGATTCTGTATATGCTGTGGCTATATCCAGTGATTCAGAGTTCATCGTATCGGGAAGTATAGATAAGACGGTGAGACTATGGGACGTCAAGACAGGTACCTGTAAGACCATGAGTGGTCACACATGGTATGTATATGCTGTGGCTATATCCAGTGATTCAGAGTTCATCGTATCGGGAAGTTATGATTATACGGTGAGACTATGGGACGTCAAGACAGGTACCTGTAAGACCATGAGTGGTCACACAGATTCTGTATATGCTGTGGCTATATCCAGTGATTCAGAGTTCATCGTATCGGGAAGTAGAGATAAGACGGTGAGACTATGGGACGTCAAGACAGGTACCTGTAAGACCATGAGTGGTCACACTAGTTATGTATTATCTGTGGCTATATCCAGTGATTCAGAGTTCATCGTATCGGGAAGTAGAGATAATACGGTGAGACTATGGGACGTCAAGACAGGTACCTGTAAGACCATGAGTGGTCACACTAGTTATGTATTATCTGTGGCTATATCCAGTGATTCAGAGTTCATCGTATCGGGAAGTAGAGATAAGACGGTGAGACTATGGGACGTCAAGACAGGTACCTGTAAGACCATGAGTGGTCACACTAGTTATGTATTATCTGTGGCTATATCCAGTGATTCAGAGTTCATCGTATCGGGAAGTAGAGATAAGACGGTGAGACTATGGGACGTCAAGACAGGTACCTGTAAGACCATGAGTGGTCACACTAGTTATGTATTATCTGTGGCTATATCCAGTGATTCAGAGTTCATCGTATCGGGAAGTTGAGATAATACGGTTATACTATCGGACGTCAAGACAGGTACCTGTAAGACCATGAGTGGTCACACTAGTTATGTATTATATGTGGCTATATCCAGTGATTCAGAGTTCATCGTATCGGGAAGTAGAGATAAGACGGTGAGACTATGGGACGTCAAGACAGGTACCTGTAAGACCATGAGTGGTCACACTAGTTATGTATTATCTGTGGCTATATCCAGTGATTCAGAGTTCATCGTATCGGGAAGTAGAGATAAGACGGTGAGACTATGGGACGTCAAGACAGGTACCTGTAAGACCATGAGTGGTCACACAGATTCTGTATATGCTGTGGCTATATCCAGTGATTCAGAGTTCATCGTATCGGGAAGTAGAGATGAGACGGTGAGACTATGGGACGTCAAGACAGGTACCTGTAAGACCATGAGTGGTCACACATGGTATGTATCTGCTGTGGCTATATCCAGTGATTCAGAGTTCATCGTATCGGGAAGTGGAGATAATACGGTGAGACTATGGGACGTCAAGACAGGTACCTGTAAGACCATGAGTGGTCACACTGATTCTGTAAATGCTGTGGCTATATCCAGTGATTCAGAGTTCATCGTATCGGGAAGTAGAGATAAGACGGCGAGACTATGGGACGTCAAGACAGGTACCTGTAAGACCATGAGTGGTCACACTAGTTCTGTATTATCTGTGGCTATATCCAGTGATTCAGAGTTCATCGTATCGGGAAGTTATGATAATACGGTGAGACTATGGGACGTCAAGACAGGTACCTGTAAGACCATGAGTGGTCACACATGGTATGTATCTGCTGTGGCTATATCCAGTGATTCAGAGTTCATCGTATCGGGAAGTTATGATAATACGGTGAGACTATGGGACGTCAAGACAGGTACCTGTAAGACCATGAGTGGTCACACTAGTTCTGTATATGCTGTGGCTATATCCAGTGATTCAGAGTTCATCGTATCGGGAAGTGGAGATAATACTGTGAGACTATGGGACGTCAAGACAGGTACCTGTAAGACCATGAGTGGTCACACTAGTTATGTAAATGCTGTGGCTATATCCAGTGATTCAGAGTTCATCGTATCGGGAAGTAGAGATGAGACGGTGAGACTATGGGACGTCAAGACAGGTACCTGTAAGACCATTAGTGGTCACACAGATTCTGTATATGCTGTGGCTATATCCAGTGATTCAGAGTTCATCGTATCGGGAAGTAGAGATGAGACGGTGAGACTATGGGACGTCAAGACAGGTACCTGTAAGACCATGAGTGGTCACACATATTCTCTATATGCTGTGGCTATATCCAGTGATTCAGAGTTCATCGTATCGGGAAGTAGAGATAAGACGGTGAGACTATGGGACGTCAAGACAGGTACCTGTAAGACCATGAGTGGTCACACTAGTTATGTAAATGCTGTGGCTATATCCAGTGATTCAGAGTTCATCGTATCGGGAAGTAGAGATAAGACGGTGAGACTATGGGACGTCAAGACAGGTACCTGTAAGACCATGAGTGGTCACACTAGTTATATAAATGCTGTGGCTATATCCAGTGATTCAGAGTTCATCGTATCGGGAAGTGTAGATAAGACGGTGAGACTATGGGACGTCAAGACAGGTACCTGTAAGACCATGAGTGGTCACACTAGTTCTGTATCATCTGTGGCTATATCCAGTGATTCAGAGTTCATCGTATCGGGAAGTTGAGATAATACGGTTATACTATCGGACGTCAAGACAGGTACCTGTAAGACCATGAGTGGTCACACTAGTTATGTATTATCTGTGGCTATATCCAGTGATTAAGAGTTCATCGTATCGGGAAGTTATGATAAGACGGTGAGACTATGGGACGTCAAGACAGGTACCTGTAAGACCATGAGTGGTCACACAGATTCTGTATATGCTGTGGCTATATCCAGTGATTCAGAGTTCATCGTATCGGGAAGTGGAGATAATACGGTGAGACTATGGGACGTCAAGACAGGTACCTGTAAGACCATGAGTGGTCACACTAGTTATGTAAATGCTGTGGCTATATCCAGTGATTCAGAGTTCATCGTATCGGGAAGTAGAGATAAGACGGTGAGACTATGGGACGTCAAGACAGGTACCTGTAAGACCATGAGTGGTCACACTAGTTATGTATTATCTGTGGCTATATCCAGTGATTCAGAGTTCATCGTATCGGGAAGTAGAGATAAGACGGTGAGACTATGGGACGTCAAGACAGGTACCTGTAAGACCATGAGTGGTCACACATGGTATGTATCTGCTGTGGCTATATCCAGTGATTCAGAGTTCATCGTATCGGGAAGTAGAGATAAGACGGTGAGACTATGGGACGTCAAGACAGGTACCTGTAAGACCATGAGTGGTCACACAGATTCTGTATATGCTGTGGCTATATCCAGTGATTCAGAGTTCATCGTATCGGGAAGTAGAGATAAGACGGTGAGACTATGGGACGTCAAGACAGGTACCTGTAAGACCATGAGTGGTCACACATGGTATGTATCTGCTGTGGCTATATCCAGTGATTCAGAGTTCATCGTATCGGGAAGTAGAGATAATACGGTTATACTATCGGACGTCAAGACAGGTACCTGTAAGACCATGAGTGGTCACACTAGTTATGTAAATGCTGTGGCTATATCCAGTGATTCAGAGTTCATCGTATCGGGAAGTAGAGATAAGACGGTGAGACTATGGGACGTCAAGACAGGTACCTGTAAGACCATGAGTGGTCACACTAGTTATGTAAATGCTGTGGCTATATCCAGTGATTCAGAGTTCATCGTATCGGGAAGTAGAGATGAGACGGTGAGACTATGGGACGTCAAGACAGGTACCTGTAAGACCATGAGTGGTCACACAGATTCTGTATATGCTGTGGCTATATCCAGTGATTCAGAGTTCATCGTATCGGGAAGTAGAGATAAGACGGTGAGACTATGGGACGTCAAGACAGGTACCTGTAAGACCATGAGTGGTCACACATGGTATGTATATGCTGTGGCTATATCCAGTGATTCAGAGTTCATCGTATCGGGAAGTTATGATTATACGGTGAGACTATGGGACGTCAAGACAGGTACCTGTAAGACCATGAGTGGTCACACAGATTCTGTATATGCTGTGGCTATATCCAGTGATTCAGAGTTCATCGTATCGGGAAGTGGAGATAATACTGTGAGACTATGGGACGTCAAGACAGGTACCTGTAAGACCATGAGTGGTCACACTAGTTATGTAAATGCTGTGGCTATATCCAGTGATTCAGAGTTCATCGTATCGGGAAGTAGAGATGAGACGGTGAGACTATGGGACGTCAAGACAGGTACCTGTAAGACCATGAGTGGTCACACAGATTCTGTATATGCTGTGGCTATATCCAGTGATTCAGAGTTCATCGTATCGGGAAGTAGAGATGAGACGGTGAGACTATGGGACGTCAAGACAGGTACCTGTAAGACCATGAGTGGTCACACTGATTCTGTAAATGCTGTTGCTATATCCAGTGATTCAGAGTTCATCGTATCGGGAAGTAGAGATAAGACGGTGAGACTATGGGACGTCAAGACAGGTACCTGTAAGACCATGAGTGGTCACACTAGTTATGTATTATCTGTGGCTATATCCAGTGATTCAGAGTTCATCGTATCGGGAAGTAGAGATAAGACGGTGAGACTATGGGACGTCAAGACAGGTACCTGTAAGACCATGAGTGGTCACACAGATTCTGTATATGCTGTGGCTATATCCAGTGATTCAGAGTTCATCGTATCGGGAAGTGGAGATAATACTGTGAGACTATGGGACGTCAAGACAGGTACCTGTAAGACCATGAGTGGTCACACTAGTTATGTAAATGCTGTGGCTATATCCAGTGATTCAGAGTTCATCGTATCGGGAAGTAGAGATGAGACGGTGAGACTATGGGACGTCAAGACAGGTACCTGTAAGACCATTAGTGGTCACACAGATTCTGTATATGCTGTGGCTATATCCAGTGATTCAGAGTTCATCGTATCGGGAAGTAGAGATGAGACGGTGAGACTATGGGACGTCAAGACAGGTACCTGTAAGACCATGAGTGGTCACACATATTCTCTATATGCTGTGGCTATATCCAGTGATTCAGAGTTCATCGTATCGGGAAGTAGAGATAAGACGGTGAGACTATGGGACGTCAAGACAGGTACCTGTAAGACCATGAGTGGTCACACTAGTTATGTAAATGCTGTGGCTATATCCAGTGATTCAGAGTTCATCGTATCGGGAAGTAGAGATAAGACGGTGAGACTATGGGACGTCAAGACAGGTACCTGTAAGACCATGAGTGGTCACACTAGTTATATAAATGCTGTGGCTATATCCAGTGATTCAGAGTTCATCGTATCGGGAAGTGTAGATAAGACGGTGAGACTATGGGACGTCAAGACAGGTACCTGTAAGACCATGAGTGGTCACACATATTCTGTATATGCTGTGGCTATATCCAGTGATTCAGAGTTCATCGTATCGGGAAGTTGAGATAATACGGTTATACTATCGGACGTCAAGACAGGTACCTGTAAGACCATGAGTGGTCACACTAGTTATGTATTATCTGTGGCTATATCCAGTGATTAAGAGTTCATCGTATCGGGAAGTTATGATAAGACGGTGAGACTATGGGACGTCAAGACAGGTACCTGTAAGACCATGAGTGGTCACACAGATTCTGTATATGCTGTGGCTATATCCAGTGATTCAGAGTTCATCGTATCGGGAAGTGGAGATAATACGGTGAGACTATGGGACGTCAAGACAGGTACCTGTAAGACCATGAGTGGTCACACTAGTTATGTAAATGCTGTGGCTATATCCAGTGATTCAGAGTTCATCGTATCGGGAAGTTATGATAATACGGTGAGACTATGGGACGTCAAGACAGGTACCTGTAAGACCATGAGTGGTCACACAGATTCTGTATATGCTGTGGCTTTATCCAGTGATTCAGAGTTCATCGTATCGGGAAGTAGAGATAAGACGGTGAGACTATGGGACGTCAAGACAGGTACCTGTAAGACCATGAGTGGTCACACATGGTATGTATCTGCTGTGGCTATATCCAGTGATTCAGAGTTCATCGTATCGGGAAGTAGAGATAAGACGGTGAGACTATGGGACGTCAAGACAGGTACCTGTAAGACCATGAGTGGTCACACAGATTCTGTATATGCTGTGGCTATATCCAGTGATTCAGAGTTCATCGTATCGGGAAGTAGAGATAAGACGGTGAGACTATGGGACGTCAAGACAGGTACCTGTAAGACCATGAGTGGTCACACTAGTTATGTATTATCTGTGGCTATATCCAGTGATTCAGAGTTCATCGTATCGGGAAGTAGAGATAAGACGGTGAGACTATGGGACGTCAAGACAGGTACCTGTAAGACCATGAGTGGTCACACAGATTCTGTATATGCTGTTGCTATATCCAGTGATTCAGAGTTCATCGTATCGGGAAGTAGAGATGAGACGGTTATACTATCGGACGTCAAGACAGGTACCTGTAAGACCATGAGTGGTCACACAGATTCTCTATATGCTGTGGCTATATCCAGTGATTCAGAGTTCATCGTATCGGGAAGTAGAGATGAGACGGTGAGACTATGGGACGTCAAGACAGGTACCTGTAAGACCATGAGTGGTCACACATGGTATGTATCTGCTGTGGCTATATCCAGTGATTAAGAGTTCATCGTATCGGGAAGTAGAGATAAGACGGTGAGACTATGGGACGTCAAGACAGGTACCTGTAAGACCATGAGTAAAGTGTGTCATTTGTAAAAAATTATCTTTGTTTTTGTTGGAACTAATTGTATTTATCAAATCTTCCTCGACTATTTTTAAGCGTGAGAGTTTGAAATTTTATAGTTGCATTATTGGATTTGCCTACAAATCAAAAATCAAATTTTTTAATGACATTGCATATGAATTCTTTAAGTAAAAAAAAAAATTCGCACAGAACCCTATTATACTTTGTGGCGACTTTAATGCTTTACTTCCTTACTATTGTATTAAGTCATCATAAATCAATATTTATACTTAAAATTACAAAATTTTATAGAAGCAAATGAATTAATAGATTTTAATGATAATGATTCCAACGCATTTTTTAATAGTGCGAAATATTATTGCTATTTTATTGACTACTTATTGGCAACTTAACATTTAAATTCTCATGATATCGTTGACTATAAATTTATCCAAGATTCGGGTTGTTTTATTGATAATTTTCTACTAAGTATTACATTTAATTATAATTTAAAAAGAAGTGAATAAGATTAACAATAACGATTACTCTTTAAAATTTTTAAATTATAGAATCTGAACACGAGAAACTTTTATTAAACTATTTTTTGGATAATTTTATCAATTCTAGTAACTTGATTAAAAAGATGTTGTCAATTAGTATCTATTCATCTTCGATCTTATTAGTTATGATGCTTAGATTGTGTTTGGATCTTAAAATCAAAGAAATAACTATTATCAATTGCCAAGTTACTTTGCTACGTTTTTTGTTCAAGCAAAAAGGATAATATTGCATATTAGAACCCATTAGCTTTGTATGAACGTCATAATTAAGAAGTTACTAAATTTTACTAGCTTAAAATTTAATCTTATAAGCGTTATCTTCACAAATTCTGGAAATGAAAGAAATAAAAAGCTAAGCAAAAACATAAAGATCTTAACAAAAATGCTTAAATAATGTTTAAACAAGCTACGAATCATATAAACCTTAAAATTCGTAATTAGATGAATTTTAGCTTTAACTAATAACAGCAATTTGAAAATTGGGAAACTAACGTTTTGATAAACATTCTAAAATAAGTAAGATAGATTTTAACTTCTCAAATAAAAAAATAGATGGAATTTTTAGAAATAAATCTTTTATCTTAAATTAGGAATTAAGTCGATTATAAAATATAACTCTTTTTACGTCATTTGAAATTAAAAAAATTATATCTTAGCTTGTAAATAATAAAGCTACAGTTAATGAAGGTCCAAAAGCTGAGCTTATTAAATATGGATGTTAAGATTTGCATTAAATTATTACAAGTTTCATTAATAACATGCTTAGAACATTTAAAATACCTAATGCAATTAAAAAAATAAACATTCTTCCGATTTTCAAAAAGGGAAACAAAATTAATTGATGTAATTGACGACCTATCGCTTTATTGAACTGTCTACTTAAAATTTATGATAAAGCACTAACATAAAGAATTTAACATTATATTTATGAACGAAACATTTTGCAACCAGCCTAATTTGGATTTATTCGTAAACGCTCCACTATTTAGCAAATTTGAACAATTTAGTAAATTATAGACTTGCATCGTAGATGATCTCATAAAAAGTAATTAATTGCTACTTTAATAGATGTAGAAAAAATGTTTGATAGCATATCTAGAAAATTACTTTTTGGCCATCTTAGAAGACTTAGGTTACCTTTGGACCTAATATTGACACTAGAATCTTTTTATGATAATGTTGATGCGAAGCTTATAATTTATGGATATCTTACAAGAACAACTAAATATAACAATGAAGTATTATAAGGAAGTAGTCATGCACCTGTACTTACAATTTTATACTATTATATTGTTATAAGATATTTAGAAGATAATCAGAAGAAATCAGGATTTCAAATCTTATCTAAAACTTTCGTAGTACGAGCCTTTGCTGACGACTTAATCCAATTGTCCTCTTCCTAGAAAAATGCCTAAAAAGTATTATAAGCTACATCTACAGTTTTTAATTGAGTAAAACTTACAATTAATGTAGATAAATGTGAAGTAATAGAATTCTGAAAAAAAAAATGAAAAAAAAGATAACCTTCTATTACTCTAAAGTTCAATGGAATTTCAATTGCTTAAAAAGATGAAGTTAACTATTTAGGATATTAGTTAGGAATAAAATAAAATTAAAAATTACATTGTACAGCATTAGCTATCAAACACAGAGTAGCTATTTAAAAAGTTACTGTAATACTTTCTAAATATGTTTTAGTATCCCCTCTCAGCTTCAAAATTCTTTATAGAACTTTTATTTTGCCTAAAGTTTAATATGGAAGTGATATTACTCCGTGAGCTACTATTTCTGGAATTAAAGGAATAAAAAGCAAGATAGCAAAATGTAAAGGTTTATTTCAAGATAGGTGTTTAGATCTTAAGAATTCACATTCAATGATTTATGCTTTATTGATCTAAACTGGCTTCCTTTTACACATAAGGTAACTCCAAATTTAACGTACTTTTATTAAAAATTGATATAATACAGCAAAGAAAATCCTACCTCAGACATTGCTTTTTTATTAGAAAAAGACACTAAATTTAATTTACCATACTAGAAACATATAAAGAAATATATCGTATTGTATAATTTTGACATGTCACATGTTTAGAATAATATGGATTTTTATAAACTCACGGAATAAAAAATAAAACATAAATTCTTAATGGAATGTCTCTCTAGAAATACACTTATGCCAATAGCAAAAATAATTATAGACTAACTAGAAAATAATTAAAGTGTATTTCCTGAAAATACTTACACTAAATGTAATAAACACTATATTAGAGAGACTATTTCCATCTATAGACTAAGAAATTTTTCTTTTAATTTTCAATAAGAACTCAGTAATCTCTACATTAACGTTAGATATAGCATTATTTGTTTATGTGGCTAAGACTTTGATGAAACTGATCATATTTTTGAATGCTAATACTATGCAGATATTATAGAGGAATTCGAAAGTCATAAAGCTCTTAAAGAAAAAGACAAAAAGAAACTAATTCTTTATGACTAAAACTATATAAGCAAACATCTTTCAAAAAATCAAATTCCTAAAATAGACAAATTAATCAAAAATTTTAATTTCAAATTACTCAAAAAGCGTCTTGAAATGTTTAAACTACAAGATAAGTTGTTAGAAGAGCTTCTAGAGGGAAAAAAAGAAAAATTAAATCAAGAAAATAAATAAAAATATATGATAGTGAAAGAGCAAGAAGAAACTTGATTGACATTTACAAACTTTTATCTTTCAACATATTTTTAATATTTATAGTCTAAGCGATATCTATTGCAACTATATCTCACTATTCTTAAATATTGAAAATATTATATTTAAATTAATTAATTAATAAATTGGAAATCATGCAGCTTAGATCATTAAGAGCTGTAATAGATGGACCTTTTTGCGCATAAAACGAAATCCTGGAGAATGAACTGCATTTCCTTAAACTACAATACTATATGTGTTAACGTATGTTAATGTTCAGAAGAAAATTACTCCTAAACTAAGAATCAACATTGGATGGATGAATATGTCAATTAACAAAGAGGAATAACTATATATTTGAAACATAACTCAAGGAAGGTAATGGAGGCACTACAGCTCAATGACGAAATAATAATACAAGAAAAATGAAAAGGAATAGATGGAAAATTAATGATAAAAAGCGATAAAGTTCCATAATGATGTAAATTCCATTACACGAATGTAGAATATGAGCACCTGCAAAAAATTAGAGTGAATTAATTGAACAATTCATACAAGGAATACCAAACTATCCAAGATTCAACAAACGCAGAAAACAGGAAATATGATACTTATTTAGACTACGGGCCAAATGCAATGGAGCAGCATAAACAATGAAAAGAAAGAAAAAATCTAATAGAGAGTGAAGCATTTTAATTCTGCAATTATAGAAAGGAAGATGAGATCCATATAATAGAAGATTGCAGATAATACAAAGAAGAAAGAGAATAGTTAATAGAAAATATCACGAACGTAATTATCAGTAATAACTAATAAAAATAAGCCTTCTTAAACTCAGGCTTGAAGAAATAGTGTGAGGAAATTACAAATTCGAAAATCTGATACGAACTCTACAAGTAATCAAAAGAAAAGAAATAGATTGTCACATTAAAAATTTTCTGCAAGATATATAAAAGAAAATAAAATGGGGTTATATTTAAAAAATTCTTCCTTATTAGAAAAAAACGGTAAAGACTATAGAGCAGGATCCAACGAGCATATTTGAATTTATAATCATTTATCAAGAGGACAAAAATAAAAATATGATTTAGCAACTTTATAACAATTCTAAGAAAACGTGGAAAGGAACTTGCGATACCCTCAGAAAAGACTAACAGATAGCTTAACTATCTAAAGACAAATGAAAGAGTTGGAAAAGTAATTGATAGAAATAGAATTCTACTGTTTTAAAAAGACCTAATGATGGAGATTGAATCTAATTATTCAGATTAGGATATAATGAATCTATTGGAAGAAAAATTAGAATAAATGGAAGAAAATTTAGAAGATTCTGGTCTGATAAGATAATTTCCAAGAATACCCTTACTTTTGATTTTCTCTTAATTTATGGTGAAACCACATAAATTAATTGATTGGTTAATTAATTCATTCATTCATAAACTCTTTCTTCAGCAATTATAGTTTTTTTTGATTTTTTGATCTTAATCGCTTGTTCATTTCTACACTTATTTTTTTAATTACTTTTAAACTTCGATTTTTTTTCGTTTAATTTATAACTTTCTTATGTTGTCGATTTATATGCCTTTTATCATCTAAAACAGATTTAATTTTTTATTGTTTATTTCTTTTTCTTTTAAGATTTCTGATAATTTCCTTTTTCAATCATCATTTTTTCTGTTTTTTTTCTATTATAGCCATTTGAGTTTATAATTTTTGCTTATTTTTTATTTTTTTGTGGTCTTATATTAATTTCTATCTGATTTGTTACATGCTTTAAGTGTTGTTAGTTTGATCTTATGAAGTACTTCAAAAAGCATTTAATTTTCTTTAATGGAAGTAAAGTTTTATTGTTATTTTTTTAATTTATTTATTTAAATAAATAAATTTGATTATAGAGCGCGTAGCACTCTCGTTGATGCGAAGCTCTTTAAATTAATTTTATTTAATGTTGAAAAAAAATTAATGTCTCTCTGTCCTTGTTTTCTCTTCCTGCAGTACGTCCCTGTAGTTTTTCCTTCCAAAGCATAGGATGCAATATGCAATTACGGGTACACTTCCCCGACCTATAATGAAGAAAGTTTCCTCCTGGCATTCAGAGTTCTTCATCTTATTACATCGTCTTTCTCTTGTCATTGATTTCTCTTTCTCCGATTTATCCTCCGTCTGCACTTATTTTTTATTTGCCTTGCTGGACCTCCAAGCAACATCCGAAGGAAAGGGCTTTCCACCCTATTTAAATTTTAATAGTTAATATCTCGATTTTATTTTATTTAGTCAGTTATTAGTCTTTATAAATTCTTAATTTAGGTTAAACATGAATTAAACTATCTGTTTTTATTTATACTTTTTTTTCAGTTGTAATTACTTCGACTTTTTGTGACATTTGGTTATTTTTTATGTTTTAAGCTTAGTCTCTGATATTAAAGTTTCGAATATTTAAGAAGCATTTCATTTTTTTTTCTGGTTAATTGGGAAGTTATTGTTAAGTTTAATAAGAATATTTTTTTTTAAAAGATGACGTGGTTATAAATATAGTATTTTCATTCTTATTCTTATAATATATAAGTTTTATAAATTTTTTTTGTGATTTTATAAAACATTTTTTGTTTAATTTATATATTTTTTTTAATCATTTCTCATCGAATATATATACAAATATTATTTTCATATATTAATTTATTTTTAATATGTTTTTGTTGATAGTTATAATTTGTTAAATTTCCATAATAATATTTATATTAAAAAAATGAATGTCGTCAGTTGTCAGGATAATCAATGAACATTTGGTGTAGTGTATACTACATAACAAGTAATCTCTCACAATAAATTGTCACCACAAAAAACAGTGGACAAGTTAGGAAGAGACAACCCTAACTTTCTTAAGAATTCTCACAAGATGTAAAAACGTTTTACTTACGGTTATACTGACAACTTAATAATTTTTTTTTCTAAATTTTTTTATTTAAGAAGACAAGTACATCTAAGTTAAGAGTCGAGAATAATCTTTATTAAGAATATTTCCCATTTATTGAAGGTGACATATCTCATTGGATTAATAAAATTATAATAAGAAACATGTAAACATTTTTCTTAATTTTAAATATTAATTACGAAAGTGCTGAGTGATAAAGAGGTGATTCGCAATATATAATAATTTTTATTTATTTTTCTTTCTTTTTTTATCTCTTTGTACTTAAATTAAATTAAAAATTTTATAGATAATGGAATGTTTCCTTAATAGGTCCATAACTTCCTGCATTACCTTTTACAGGGTCTCGAACTCGCCGGTGTCTCCACCCAAGTTCACTTCCGAGCTTTCCGAATGGTCTTGGAGTTATCTTTTTTCTTCAAAGCTAACCATCCGAGGAAGGATAAAAATTTGTCAGTTCTTTCCAAATATTTTTTTTTATTTACCAATTCCTCCTACAATTTTTTTCATAAGTGGAATAAACTGCCGCATATATAACATTTTTTCTTGAAAATTTTTTCTGTCGTCATAGGTTATTCTTCTATTACATTTGAATCATTATTTCTTTTTAGATCTTATTCCTCCAATTTTCCTAGTCTCTTTTTTTAATTCCGTTATTTATTAAAATGCGTTTTCATACTTTAAGAAATTTGTTCCCATTTATTCATCAATTCTTACTATATCGCATTCTATTTCTTAATATCTGTTGTTAATATCCTCTTTGGTCACAAATTCATTATGAGGTCTCGTCCTAGACATTATCTTATAAATCTTATTGCAAACTTATGACGTAATGTTTGAGGTTCTCTACCTTATCAATGTAATCAAAAATAATTTAAACAAGAGACTTTTTATCTAAGTTCATAAGTTGTTCAAAGGTGTAACCTTTTTTTGAAATCTTGGATGGATATTATTTATCTTCTGAGATTTTACAATATTATTTCTTTTTTGTCTTAGTTGGAGTTTGTTAGAGCTGGAAAGATTGATCTAAGGAGCTACGAGAAGCCTTTTATTCGAGAAAGCCTTTGTTTCATTCCGCCATCATTTTATCATCTCTTTGTACTTAAGACATTAAAATATTATCATTATATATTGGAATTTTTTTTTATGATATCATATTTCTTTATTTTTTTTCTTAATTATAATATTTTTAGAATATTCTTATATTATATTTTAGAATTTGACTTTTAATTATTTACATTTTAGTTTTATATATTTCTTTAATTTTTAATTTTTTTAAAATTCATAATACTAAAATATTTCGAGTATCTTATTAATATTTAAAATTCTATTTTAAAATTTTTAATTTTTTTAAGTTAAATCTTTTTTTTAAATAATAAAAATAATTATTCAATTTTTATTTCAATATAATTAGTTTCTATATACTAATTGTTTTTTAATCTTTATAAATGGATAGCAATCAATGTCCAAACTGTAAAGAGCAATTTGATTAAGACAAGCGAGTGTCTAAGCAATTACCATGTGGTTGTATTACATGTTTATTTTGTCTTAAAACAGTATTTTAGTTTACTTAAGAAATCAAATGCAAAGTACATCGTTAAGTCTATAACATAAACCCTGAAGAGTTACAAGGGTATCAAGTTTAAGAGCAAGTCCAGTAAGAAGTACAGCAGCATTAAAAAACAATAATTGATCAAGTGCAAATCAATGAGTAGTTCAAGTGGTTATAGGACTAATATGATTAGAAATAGAATTAAGTTAATATGATAAAAAAGATAATATACGACAGCGATCAACTTATAAAACATATCTAGTCGTTATCGGTTCAGTAAGTATTTAAGACTTTAATCAATTCAATTTCTCTTAGTAACAGTAAAATAATGAATTTTTTGAATCGTTTAGCTACTCTTCAAGCCGCAAATCAAGTGTAATAGTAATAGGCCTTAGTGACGAGTTAGTAACAATAAAACTAAGGACAAAATGGTCAAGCTCAAGAATAATTTTAGCAAATATTGCGAGAGATAGAAAATTTTAAGAGAGAGTAGAACCAACAAATGGACATTTAAACATTAAGAAATAATATCTATGTATGTATGTTCAATCTATTTACATATTTAAGAGAAAATGACAATGGTTAGTACTTAACATTAAGTAAGATAGACTAGTTAGTAGAAAAGTATTTCAAGCAATTTAAAGTGATAAGAGGATGTTTTTAAGTATCAAAACATGTTGTTTAACAATAAGGTTAGATAAGTGCAAAAAATAATGATCGTTAAATTAAATAAGAATCTTAAAATAATCAAAACCAAAATTAAGATTAAGTAATAGAGTAATAATAGCAATAATAATAAATTCAAGTTAAAGATTCTTTAGTTAAGTTAGTTCTATCATAAAAAGAAAAATAAATAGTTTAAAACAGAGAGCTAGTCTAAGTAATAGAATAAAGATTAGTGAATCTTAAAAATGAGTTTAAGAATGAAAGCAAAGTAATTTAAGTATGTTAAGAGTAATAAAACTTGATCAAGTATGTAATATCTGATTTCTCAAACTTGACGTTCGAGAATTTAAATAAGTTCCTAAACTAGATAAAGGAAGAGAATTTCAACATATAAAATTTGAAAAACAATCCGTTAAATAAGCCAGGTTTGATTAACTAAATATAAATTCTATTATAATTACCATAAGTAGCTGACTAATAAATTCATGTCAAGTTATATTAGATAATCTAGTTATGTAGATCTCAACAAGGAATATCGTAAGCAGCTTCAAACGGTGTAACTTTATTGAATTTCATGAACTTCTAATTCGTGAATTAAAACTACTCAAATACTGATTTTATTAACTCGGACATCTCTGACACCACATTCGCATCCTGCAATTTCTCAAACACCAACCTAACTACCGCCAACTTCCGCAATACCAAGTTTATCAACTGCGACCTCTCCAACGCCAACCTCTCATCCATAACTTCTGAATACCCAAACATATACACTGGACACACAAACTCTGTCACTTCAGTTGCCATCTCACCAAACAATGAGTTCATCGTATCGGGAAGTAGAGATGAGACGGTGAGACTATGGGACGTCAAGACAGGTACCTGTAAGACCATGAGTGGTCACACAGATTCTGTATATGCTGTGGCTATATCCAGTGATTCAGAGTTCATCGTATCGGGAAGTGGAGATTAGACGGTGAGACTATGGGACGTCAAGACAGGTACCTGTAAGACCATGAGTGGTCACACAGGTTATGTATATGCTGTGGCTATATCCAGTGATTCAGAGTTCATCGTATCGGGAAGTTATGATTATACGGTGAGACTATGGGACGTCAAGACAGGTACCTGTAAGACCATGAGTGGTCACACAGATTATGTAAGATCTGTGGCTATATCCAGTGATTCAGAGTTCATCGTATCGGGAAGTGGAGATTAGACGGTGAGACTATGGGACGTCAAGACAGGTACCTGTAAGACCATGAGTGGTCACACTAGTAATGTATTATCTGTGGCTATATCCAGTGATTCAGAGTTCATCGTATCGGGAAGTGCAGATAAGACGGTGAGACTATGGAACTCTAAGACATAGTAATGTGCAAAGATCTTTTCGGGACATACTTCATATGTGGAATCAGTTATTTTTTCAATGGACAATAAGCTTATTTTATCAGGATCACATGACAAGACAATAAGAATCTGAAATATCAATACTGGATAGTGTATCTGTACAATTTTGGGTCATACGGACAGTGTGGGTAGTTTATCATTATCTAGGGACAACTAATGGCTGGTATCAAGTAATGGAGCTCGTTGGAATAACTAATCAAGTGATTACAACATTCGAAGATGGAACTTAGGAAGGTTATTGAATGGAGTAGATACTATCAACTAATAGTAGGTAAGTTCAAATCTACCACTTTTATATAGACTGACTGGAGCAAAGTATATGCTGACTATGGTTTGCGATTTTAGAATTGTGTAATGGTTAATACTACAATGAGTGTGGAGGACAGATAGAGATTTATCAAGTGATCTATTTGGAGTTAAACTATTTAAACTATTTAAACTATTTAATTTTATACATTTAAGAATTTAATTATCTAAGTCTTTATTCTAATTAAGTATGTTCTTACTCTTAATATCATAATTACAATTAATTTTAAAAATTTTAAAGTTCGTATTTTTCTTAAGTATTTTATTGAACTTAGTTATTTTTATTAATATTTTATTTTAATTTAATTTTAAAATCAAGTGTTAGAGTAACTAACAATTTAAAAGTGTTAGAAAATTTTTGAGTTATGTACTAGAGCTAAAAAATTTAAATTTTTCCTGCGTAAGGAAAAATTTTTGAGGTATGTACCAGAGTTAATAAATCTTAAATTTTTCTAGTGTTAGAAATTTTTTCGAAGTACGTACCAGAGCTAAAAATTTTAAATTTTTCAGAGACAGAAAAAATTTTTGAGGTATGCACTAGAGTAAAAAAATTTAAATTTTTCCTGCGTAAGGAAAAATTTTTTGAAGTATGTACTAAGCTAAACAATTTAAATTTTCAAGTGTTAGGAAAATTTTTGAGTTATGTGCTAGAGCTAAAATTTTTTTAATTTTATATTATAGTTTTAGAAATTTTTTTGAGTTGCGTGATCGCGCAAAGTTTTTTTTAATTTATTATAAAATTTAATAACGTTTGTTATTATTTTTAAGTTGCTTAATGTAATTTTACGATAGGAAAAATTTAGCGTACTGCATTTAATGTGTAGCAGATTAAATTTTCATGAGTTAGAAGCCCTGAAAATGGTGAAAAACGTCAAAGCCTTTTTTTGCTCAGCGTTTTACACTATAGGGCTGAGTTGGGACGGAACAAGTTGGGGGATTTCGGGATTAGTAGAGGGTCAGAAAGGAATAAATTTTTTTGAGAAAATGTTTTAAACTATAAAAAGAATTTGAAAAAAATGGGAATAAAAAAATTTGTGACTAAAATTTTTTTTTTTGATATGATTTTGAATTTTTTTGATTTTGGTTTTGAAAAATTTCGATTTTAGATTTGAAAATTTTGATATTGTCTTTGAAAACTTTTGATTTTGTATTTTGGTTTTGAAGATTTAAGTTTTGGTTTTGCAAGTTTTTGTTTTTTTTTATTTGAAAATTTTCGACTTTGGTGCACGATAAAAATTTTAAGAATTGGGTTTTGGTATTTTTTTTAATTTTTAGAGCTAAATGAAAGGCAAATAAGAGTATTTACAGCATTAAATCGTGAAAAATTTAATTTTGTTTTTTTGCTCAGCTTTTTACACTGCAAGACTTTTTTCGGACGGAACAAACTGGGGGAAATCGGGATAGATAAAGGTCAGAAAGGAACAAATTTTCAAAAAAAAAGTTTCAAAATATAAAAGGGTTTTGAGTAAAAATGGGATTAAAAAAAATGAAGGATATAATTTTTGATTTTGGTTTCGAAATGTTTTGATTTTGGGTTATGCTAATTTTTTTTTGAATTGGGTCGTGATAATTTTTTTGGTTTTTGGGTAATGAAATATTTTGATTTTTAGAGTTAATAAAAGAAGAAAAAAGATCTTGACATACAAAAAAAAGCATAAATTATCTACTAAGAAGAAATATTTCAAAAATAATGATAAAATAAACAAAAAAAAATATGCTAAGAAAAGTAAGAAATTATAATTAAAAAGATGGTGGGAGCAGAGACTGACCTTCTGAATCATACTTTCTGGTTTTATGGCTAGGAACAAGTTCCTTTCATGTCGCTGAGAAAGTCCATGGTCAAAGTTCACCTTTGCAAGGGAACGCCTTCCTCTTGATTATCCATTCCTGGTAGAGGCTTAAAGCATGGTAGCCCATAGCGATGGAGCTCAATGACAACTGCTTCTCGAATGCAACAGGATATCCACAATATTCAATGAAGGAAGTGTTGGGATCGTAAACAGCAAGAAATTGCAGTCCGAAATTCACTAAGCTTAAAAATGGTTTATAAGAAAAGTAAAAAATATAATTTTTTGCAAAATGAAGAAAAGCAAAACAAAAATAAAAACATTTTTATTAAAAATATGAAAGTTAATAATAAAAAAAGTGTATGAAAAATAAGATTGAATAACCAGTGAAAGAAAGAAAAAAAAATGAAGTGTTGAAAAATAAGATGATTGAGATATTAAATAAGTAATGAAGTAAAATAAGATAAGAAAATAGAATTTTAATTTTAAGCAATATGCTATTAAATAAAAGAAGTTATGAAAAGTGAAGAAGTAAAGTAAGAAAAGAAGATAGAATTTAAGTTTTAAGGAGTAAGCTTAGAGATAAAAGAAGTAAGGAAAAGTGAAGAAGTAAAGTAAGTAAAGAAGATAGAATTTAAGTTTTAAGCAATATGCTATTAAATAAAAGAAGTTATGAAAAGTGAAGAAGTAAAGTAAGAAAAGAAGATAGAATTTCAGTTTTAAGGAGTAACCTTTGAGAAGTAATAAGTATTAAGAAAAGTGAAGAAGTAAAGTAAGAAAAGAAGATAGAAATTAAGTTTTAAGCAATATGCTATTAAATAAAAGAAGTTATGAAAAGTGAAGAAGTAAAGTAAGAAAAGAAGATAGAGTTTCAGATTTAAGGAGTATGCTTTGAGAAATAATAAGTATTAAGAAAAGTGAAGAAGTAAAGTAAGAAAAGAAGATAGAATTTCAGTTTTAAGGAGTATGTTTTGAGAAGTAATAAGTATTAAGAAAAGTGAAGAAGTAAAGTAAGAAGAGAAGATAGAAGTTTCGTTTTAAGCAAAATGCTATTAAATAAAAGAAGTTATGAAAAGTGAAGAAGTAAAGTAAGAAAAGAAGAAAGAATTTCAGTTTTAAGGAGTAACCTTTGAGAAGTAATAAGTATTTAGAAAAGTGAAGAAGTAAAGTAAGAAAAGAAGATAGAAGTTTCGTTTTAAGCAATATGCTATTAAATAAAAGAAGTTATGAAAAGTGAAGAAGTAAAGTAAGAAAAGAAGATAGAAGTTTCGTTTTAAGCAATATGCTATTAAATAAAAGAAGTTATGAAAAGTGAAGAAGTAAAGTAAGAAAAGAAGATAGAATTTAAGTTTTAAGGACTAAGCTTAGAGATAAAAGAAGTTATGAAAAGTGAAGAAGTAAAGTAAGAAAAGAAGATAGAGTTTCAGATTTAAGGAG